>PVHY01024885.1:0-19056 GCA_004024945.1 Uropsilus gracilis | reverse complement strand
ACTGAAGGGGGGATACAGAAGGGGGATATGGAGGGAGGAGAAGGGATCAATTAATGCACAATTGTGACAAATCAATAAAATGAATTAAAATAAAATAAAATAAAAAATAAATTATTAAATAGATTATTAAAACTTAAAAACAAAATTTGCAGTGTACTAAAATCACAGCAATGAAACTAACCTTGTTTGAAACACATTTAATGCTGACTTGGGTTACATATTTCCCATTCTGTCAAAAGTTAAAATAAAAAGCTACATTATCTTTCCATATGAAAAAAAAAGTGAAATAAGTACAGATTATGTATTTTTGTAGATTTGAATATGTGGGAACTACTGTCAACCATCTTCCCTTCCACTTAATAAAACAAAAGGCAGGAACTTGAAAGTATGGCATCTTTGAGAAAATTAGAAAATTTTGTGTGGAGTGGGGAACTGAATTTATTCATAGAATATAATAGCATTACCAGGTAGTGTTGGACCTTGGGGTTAATGGTCATGAATACATGGTAAAAGCAAAATTTTCCAATTATGTGATGTTCTTCAGCCAATTTAACTTCATGAATGAGGTTATGAGAGGGCTGATGTTGGGTTCATTCAGAGTGGGTATGAGTACAAGGGATTTGGGGATATTGGTATGGCTTGATCATAGCTTGATCATAGCTGGAATCTTACTGATGGAAGACTGGTGGGTAGACAAAAAGGAGAATCAGTAGATCAATGACCTTGATGAGGTTGGAAAAGTATTGAGCTTATGTTACTAGAGCAAATAAGTTGGGAGAGAGTTAGGAGACCAATTTTATGATCTCACAGTTGTTGCAATTTTTGGCAATGTTATGATCCAGACCATAGATGAGGTGAGTGAGATATCAACCTTTGCTGTTGCAGAGTCCTGATGTTGAGTTGTTTGTTACTGCAGCAATAATTGACTAATACAGAGGATCACTTGAAGAACTTGGACTTCCCCACTGAAGAAGTTTTTGGGACTTCAAGGAGCGCTGCTTTACAACACTGATTCAGGTAAAAATCGCTGTTTAATGAAATCTCAGTTTCTGCTACTTTCAAGTAGTTGGGATGCTAGAATTAAGATGTAAATAATGTTAGCTAGGGAAGTCAGGCCTTTTGCTTTATTAATAAGTTCTTTTCTTTCTGTGTATACCCCAAAACAGATATATATATTGTTGCATGAGTTTTAAGACACATTTGAAATCAGATTCTACCTCCTTCTCTTATAGTTGCACAAAATTGGGTCATTTATCCCCTCAGGCTTCAGCTCTTAATTCAGACAAGTGTGTGAAGATTAAATTGACACAATTATCTGAATCATGGGTCACACAATACTGCAGTGATTGCATCTACTGTATCACTAGGCAATATATCAGAGACTTTCAGAGCAAAGTATGCAGTCTCCTGCCCGTGTTCAAATGACATTCTACACCACTTCTCAGCAAGCAGATTAGAAATAAGCTCTTTGAAATTCACCTCTTTCATTTGTAAAATAAGACAATTATAGGGCTTGCCTCACTGAGTGGTAGCAGGGATTAAGTGAATTAATGTTTGTGGGACTGTTTATAATTCAAACCAGAATGTACTAAGTGCTAGGTATGTAGTGAATCTTACTGTTAATTTCTTTTTACTTCCTCCTTGAAATCTTCAGCATGCAGAAAGTTATATGAGGTATTAATAAAAAGTTTAACAACCAATATAGGAAGTGTTAGTTTCCTTCACTTTGTTTAGAAGCAATTTAAAGAATATGTTAAGACAATTATTTTGTGTCTAGCACTACAAAGATGTAATTTGCATCACACTGCTTTTTAGAGAAAAGTCCCTCTGGGACACTTGGGCTTCTGAGGATGGTCTTGTTTGCTGGGCTGAGCAGCTCTTTATGAGAAAGGAAGCTATTCCACCAATGCCTTGCATTGGGAATGAAAAGTTTATTCCCAATTTCTTTGTCCAGAAATCCTGGACTATGGTAGCAGTGCAGTTGAGGAATAACTGGTGTTTGGTGAATTGCTGGGGACAAGCCTCAGTGGGGCTATGAGTACTTTCCTTTTAGCTCCTTTGCCTCCCGCAACTATGGGACTAAGATAACTGCTTATACACCTCTCATTTCCATGCTGAGCTTTTTCACTTTTTAGTGCTTTTGTCTTTATCATTGACTATATGTGCAATGTTCATCCCACTTCTGGAAAACCGATTTTTCTTCCTGGACACAGCTAGATCACCATCTTCACCATGAAGTCATTCTAACTTTCCAAGGCTAACTCTATTATTATAGAAAAGATCTGTTTTTATGCACCATAAACTCTCTTTAAACCCCATTTAAGAGCATTTTATGTCTCTAATTAGTTGAAATTCCATCTCTTACAACTGACCCTCTTGTCCACTGGAGACAGATAATATTTATTGACACCAATATGGGCCTCTACTTCAATATCTGCAATGTTTATTGTTAGATAAATTAATGCAAGAAAGAATGAAATTCATAGAAGTGACCATCATGGAATCATAGTTCTAACATATTTTAGGGGTCTCAAGGATCACAAGAATGCTTTTGTTCAAGGAGAATGAAGGCAGAACAAGATTATGCTTTGCTTGGCATCTTGTGTTTTGAAAGGCATTGAGGTAAGGTAGGCATCATCATTAACTGTGATAATTGTACATGTGTGGGAGCCCATCTCAGAGATGAGAAACTTGTAATCTAAATCTTTGCAAGTTAAGCTCTCTGCCCCCCGCAGGAGGAACAAAAAGGGAGCTGACCAGAATCTGGGGACCCAGATATAAGAGTACCAGATATAAGAGAACCTGGACCCCAGGTATAAGATTGCTGAAGTCATGAACTACATCTTTATTAAGAAAATGTAGGAGCCCCACCGTCAGATTCTATATTTTAATTAGATTCTCTGTGGAGAATCACTGAGATACTAGAAAGAGCCCGAGGCAAGGAAAACTGGGAGAACTAGATAAAGCTTTACAGTCAAGGAATAACCTTGGGTGACTTGTAACCAACTTTTATTATCCTGATTCCCCAAAAAATGATTGCTTAGGAATGTTTAGTAGTAGATTATCTAATGATAATCTATTTTCTCTTAAGATATTGATTTCTGTCTTTCACGTTATAGTCCTCACGTGCTCATGATAATTACCCTCACGCGGTCACTTCTGCCTCTCACTGAGATAATGCACCCACTACTCATTAGATGCCCCTCCCCGTGGAATGTCAAAGTAGCTTGTTTAACAATATAAAATGTGGCCTGAAAACTTACAATAAAGCAGCAGATTCCTCGCTCACAAAATTCGTGTCTGTGATCATTCGCCTGCCTGAGTTTTTCCTGTCTGCCTGAAGCCCATACTCAGCGGTCTTTCTTGCACGGCCGGTCCGTAGCATACATGTAAACAAACTTCTTTTGGTCTACCCCCCATTAAGTTCACTCATGTGAGTTAAGAACAGACGTATAAATTTGTGATTCAGAATCTAAACTATTCCCATCTTTTGAAATCAATAAATTTAAGACCCAGTGGTTCAGATCTCACAAGAAATCATTTCAATTAAAGATCAATTTCATAAAAATAGAATGTCCTAAAGCAAGCAAGCAAGTAAGAAGCAAACAAGCAAACAAGCAAGCAAGCAATGTACAGTTCTTATCCTAGAGTGGGGTTTACAGTTCAGATGTATGTTCTTGAAACTTTTAGGTCATTGAATTTATTTTCTGTTGACTTTTGTGTGGAAATGGTTTGTAGGTTGAAAGTACTCTGGTTGAAGGTCCTAGAGTTTCAGGTCATAGGTCACAGTTAAAGGAAATAGGTGGAAATATATTTTCTAATGCTGAATTTATTTGACAAATACTGAATCGTATAGAAACATACCCTCCAAGAAGAGATAACATCATAGGTCCTTTTCTGGACATCAGGGAGCTTACATAGGACTTACCAACTCCTTTTTCTTCCTGATGAAAGTGTTACTTACTTTTCTGATGATAAAATTGCCAGAATGGATACATTTCATGGAAATGAGCTGTTTAAAATGTTACCTGTTTAAAAATTAAAATTAATTTGCCCAGTGAGTTGTGAGTATCATTTTAATAGTGCCCTGAATAATTCACGAACATCTCATTTGTTTGTAACTCATGCTGCAGTTTTTTGCTTTCTTGCTTGGAAAGCAGCCCATGCAGAGATGCATGGATTATGTAGAATGAATTCTTCCGGGGTTTGTATAGCATGGAATCTTAGGTATTGACTGAGGAAGGTGCTGCTTAAAAGATTTTCAATATCAGACTAGAAAGGGCTTGCATTTTGTTCCTAAACTGTTTATCTCAAGGGTTTGTAAGAGATGAGATGATGTGAGCTGTGGCTGAGGTAGTTATTTATGGATCAGCCATCTCTAATGAAACATATATTTCAAATTTGGAAACCCATGGGCTAATGTCTAAACTCCTTTGCACAAGACATACCACCTCAGTTTTCTGGCTCCTTCTTCACTCACCTTCAGCTTATGTCCTGCTTCTTTGCAATATGAATCTTGGGATCCAGTCACACGAACAACTTGCTGTTCCTAGAGAAATATGCTGATTGAATGTCTAAATCTTTCATCTACTCTTTTTCTTGTCTAGAAGATAATTTTTTTTATCCTTTCCCTCCTGTAAGAATCTTCTCTTGTCCTTCTTGTTTATGTTTAATTTTCATGGCCTTTGGGAAGTACTTCCTAAAACTCTAGACTGTTTTAGGTACTCTGTATTTACGCAATGCCTTGACTTTCTTTTCTCACAATGTTTATTCTTCATGGAGTCAAGAGAAGTGAAGGTGTTGGTGGTACTTTTCAATTAACTTTAAATCTAGTACACTTTGGATCATTGTTTTTATGTCTGGGAGTTATAAGTTTGTATAGCATTCTTGACGGAACATGCTCAGAGGCAAATTAGGAGAGTGGAAAGTTTCAATGAATGGCAATCTCTAAATATTTAAAGAAACTAGAGTTGTTTTCTAAAAATAATTGTATTCCTCTGTCTTTGCTAAAGGCTTTACAGAAGCAATTGGTTAATTGTAATCAATATTATAAATGGAACTGTAAGTTGGGTGAACTTAATTCATCTCCAACCTAATCTCTTATAACTCCCTGCCTTGTTTACCCCAAAGATCTCTGATGCCTACTGGATTCACAAACTCCTCCAGTAAGATAAATTTACTATACTCCTTTCAAATCTCCTTTGCTTCTCAGCTCTACTCAGAGCAGTGAACATACCTGGAACATCTACAAGATCCTTTGAACAAGCATCTCTAGGTAGATGAAGCACTGGCACAAGGGTACACAGAGGTTTGAATTCTAGTTTTGATACTTGCTACCTATGAGCTTAGAGATAATTTAATCTCTCTGAGTCTGTTTTCTGATTTTAAGTAGGCAAAATATGCATCCTCATGGGTTTGTGATTAGAATTCGATAATACAACATTTAAGAATATGGTTGTATCATTTATAATCAGGGAAATGTAAATCAAAGCCACAATGAGATACCACTTCATACAAGTAGGAATGGCATATATATATATATATATATATATATATATGTATATATATATGGGTAACAACAAGTGCTGTCATGAATGTGGAGAAATAGGGACACTTTTACATTGCTGGTAGGAATGCAAACTGTTTCAGCCACTATGGAAAGCTGTGTGGAGAATCCTTAAACTATTGAAAATGGAATTACTACTTGACCCATCAATCCCACTTTTGGGAATCTACCCAAAGGATACAAAATTACTAATTCAAAGGGCCACCTATGCTCACATGTACTCACATGTTTACTGTGGCATTATTTACAATTGCCAGGATTTGGAAAAACTCAAACGCCCCCAAACAGACAAATGGGTCAGAAAGTTGTGGTATATGTACACAATGGAATGTTTTCCTGCAATCAAAAAAGACAAATTTCATGCATTTGTGATAATATGGATGAACCTAGAAGGAATCATGCTAGTGGAAATAAGGCAGAAAGAAAAAGAGAAATACTGGATGATCTCACCTATATGTGGGAATAGGGAAAGCATACAAACAAAAGGACAAGTAAAACTTAAAAAGTCTCTGCAGAACTGAACTATAAAGCAAAGGATAGAGCGTGGGATAAAATTGGGGGAGAGAAGAATGTAAGAGTTGATGTTTCACAGGTGATAAGGTGGTGGGAGAACCTTGGAGTACACTAAGATGTAAAAAGAATATAAAATATATCTATATATGTAAAAAGTATATACTCAGTAGCATTCCATTGTGTGCATATACCATATCTTCTTCATTCATTGATCTGTTTGGGAGCATTTAGGTTGTTTCCATATCTTAGCTACTGTAAATAGTACTGCAACAACCTATATATGTATGTGTGTATATATATGTATGTGTGTGTATATATGTATGTGTGTGTATATATGTGTGTGTGCAATTTTAAAAGAATAAATTAAAAAAGAAAATTGTTGCTGTAATAAATATCTAGTTTCCCTTTCAGTTGGGTTGTTTGCTATCTAACATACTGGGTGACTGAAGAAAACTTGCAATTTTTACCCACTTCCTTCTTATACAAATACTTTATTTTCCAAAAAAAGTCTCAGAAGGAATAAAATTAGCTTGGTTTTGCTTCTCTGTAACTTTATAATTAAAGGACTATTTGCTACAATCATCTGTAAACTAGTCTTTATCAACAAAGGTTGAGAGATAACATTTATTAGGATTTGCCACGTTGTTAGTAATTCTCACAGCTTCTGTGCAAGTTAAGTGTAGCATATTACTTTGGCTGCTTTGAAATGGAAAAGTTTGGATTTGGAGAATTTGAGTCATTAATTCCAGGACATGAACCCCTAGCAGGCAGAACCAGAATTCAAAGTCAGGTCCATGTTCTTCTTGCAGCAAGATAGATTTCTAAGTCCTAGGGGGTTGAAACTTTATCTGAAGCCTTCTTGTAATCCCATTAGCTATCAGAGTGCCTTGCATGAAGTAAGTGTTCATTTAAAGTTTGTTTAATTGGATTGAATTGACCCAAATGTTTTATTTACACTGTGGTTTGTTTTTCTGTATTTTGATTTCATTAATATCTACAAGTATTCATTTCCCAGAAGTCACTTGAAACCAGGTCATTTATCTATTAAAAATATTTTTCCTACCTTTCAAAGTAATTGAACAACACAGAATCTTGCTGGGAAATTATTATTCAATATGTATCATAATAATGATGAATCTCTTTTAAAGTATCAAGAGGCCTAGTCTTGACTTTTTGGAATTTTACATATCTCAAGAAGATTGATATTTAGGAAGATTGATATTTTGAATTCAAATCCAAAGTCAATTTTAGCATGTTCTTTCTATAGTCACACATTTCCTTAGGGGAGAACACATAAATCTGCCATCCTAAATTATATCTTTTCAGCATAAAGGTTTATTTCATGGAATGGGGTATGAAGACTACAACAGAGTTTGCTTTTGTAAGAGGTATTTATCCATAATCTCCTATGTACCCATAAGAATTAGTTTCCTTATATATTTTCATTGTGAGAAGCAAAACTAAAACTGCATGTCTTGTCCACTGTGCCTTTCCTCCCTGCTGACTTTCCCCTTCTCCCTAAAATCTGTACTCCTGTTTGTTGCAGTACTATTTATAGTAGCCAAGATATGGAAACAACCTAAATGCCCACAAACAGATCAATGGATGAAGATATGGTATCAACACACAATGGAATACTACTCAGCAATCAAAAAATAAACACCTGCCATTTGTAGCAACATGCATGGAGCTTAAGGAAATACACTAAATGAAAAAAATCAGAAGGAAAAAGAAAAATATCAAATGGTTTCACTTAGAAGTGGAATATAGGCATACCAAACATAGGGTCAGGAAAGACAAAACTTGCAAACTGATCATACTGTATGACTGGAAACGGTAGGGGAAGGAAGGATGTAAGGGACTATGAAGATAGTTCATAGGTGCTATCATGTTGGGAGAACTACCAGAACTACACCTGAGGGGAGAAATAAAAACTGAGCAATAATGTAAGAAAAATGAACAAATTTAAAATAACTTATTTGATTTTTAAAAACATAAATCTGCATGTTTTAGTTCTTTATACATCTGAGATAAAACTTCCGTTAAATGAAAGATCTAAAATAATAGTTCTTTTTATTGATTAAAAGAGAAAAAATGTAGAAAGTCTTAGAAGAGCTCCTAAGGTACCCTATAAAAATTGTTTTCTTGTGGAAATATTGAACAAAACAGGTCTATTTGGTATATTCCAACTTCTCTTTAGACATTAGGAGAAATATCAAACCTTTGTAACATACATGTGGTTATCTATATGGGTATTATAAATATCATATGAAGCTCCTAGTAAGTTTTACATGTTTTAATATAATATTATTATATGTCAAATCTGGATATTATAAAATATGTCACAAAATTGAGCAAACTTTCTTGTAAATCATATTGTAATCAAGTCTTTATAGTCATTGAGAAGTTTTTTATTTCTTATTCTTTACTCTAGAATACAAGTTTATCATGCAACTGAGGATAAGACATTATAGACCTCATGGCAAAATTATACTTACAAAGCTTCCTAAAATGAGATGGAGATGTTATACATGGGACTGAAAGCACTATGGTGGACTAGTATAATTTTTTTTAGGAGTGGGAAAATATTTTTATTATATTAAACTATTTATATATAAATTTCACATCTTTGTAATCCCCGGGGTTCACCCTCTGCCTTCCCCCCTCTGTACCCACCCTCTACCACCACCCCCCGCCCCCATGAGTTGTGTACTACAATTTGGTTGTTAGCTTATTTTGATTTTTCCTCATGGCATTTTGTTTATTTTTCCTATGTTCCATATATTAGTGAAACCATTTGGTTTCTTTTTCTTTATGACTTGTTTCTGCTAATATGATTTCTTCTAAGTATACCTGTTATCACAAAATTGTCAAATTTGTCATTTTTAATTGATGAGTAATATTCTTTTGTGTATATGTACCACCACATCTTTTTCATCCAGTCATCTGTTTTGACACATTTATAGCAAGTAAAAAAATGAAGGAAAACATAAACAGCTGGGACTATATCAAACTAAAAAGCTTCTGTACAGCAAAAGCGACCACAGAGAAAACAAAAAGAAACCCAACTGAGTGGGAAAATTTTTTTTGCCCTCCTTACAAGTGATAAGGGTTTGATAACAAAAATACACAAAGAACTCACACAACTTAACAAAAACAAAGAAAAAATTCCAATTAAAAATGGGAGAAGAAATAAAAAGATACTTCTCCAAGCAGGAAACACAAATGACCAACAGGCACATGAGAAAATGCTCAATGTCACTAGCAATCAGGGAAATACAAATCAAAACCACACTGCTATACCATCTTACACCAGTAAGAATGGCCCATATCCAAAAAACAGGAAATACTGGCATGGATGTGGAGAGAAAGAATCACTATTACACTGCTGTTGGGAATGTAAACTGGTTCAGCCACTAGGGAATACTGTGTGGAGTACCATCAAACTAATGAAAATGGACTAATATAATATGATTTTTAATTTTTGCTTGAAATATTAGTGATTATTTCACGGTTTGCTTTTTTCAGAGGTAAGAAAATTTTCCTTTTCTCCTGCTATGACTAGCAAATATGGTAATTACACCTTTTTAAAAATGGAACTGAAATGTTCTCCCCTCACTCTTTCAAAATATGAAAACGTTTATGTCTATCTCATGGTAATTTACTTGTGTGTATGTGTGTCCTCTTTGCAATCCATGAATAGTGCTGACCTTTTCCCCACTTGTGTGTACTCACAGCTCTGGACATTGACCACTACAGCATGTAACCTTCTTTAATTTGGCATCACCAGCTGCAACACTATCCTCCCTGCATTTACCATTACTATCAAGTTCAATATCAGTTGCCTTTTAAATTTCCACTTCCTCGCATTAAAAATCTAAATTCTTCTGTTGAGTAAACTTAAAGGTCTAATTTACTTCATTAAACCATTCATGAATAAGGTATCATCCTTTCTTGTACATAGAAAGACTATGCAATTACTTCCACAAAATGGAAGGTTTTTATAGTAAGAGACTGGAACAATATTAGTAAAAATAAAAGATGATTATTTCTGGCATAGCTATCTTCTCTTAAAGGAAGGCAGGTGGGCTTTATGCAGATCATCTTCCTAGTGCTAGCTAGGAAACTCCATATTGATTGCTTTTAAATTCTACATTTGGGAGCAGCTGAAACTGCAATTAAGTTAGGTATTAAGTATTGGTAGGACCCAGCAATTTAATTATCATAAGTGGCAGTTGACATTTGCACTCAACCCTATAAGATGTTTTTGGTACCTCTGCCAGGGCATATAACCCAGAGTGCCTTCCAATATACAATCTAGGCTTATGTTTGTTTTAAAATAGTGAGAGTTTCTAAAGTACAAGGGTAGCTTTCTTCAGCAATGGAATGAATGAAATCAAAGACAAGCCATTTTCAATATAAATCACATTAGCTTCTGGGAAAAAAGAGAGATCCTGAACCCCTAATGACTTTCTGTAGGTGTAGATGATCAAGTCAGCCAAATGGGAATAACATTGTGATTTTGGAATTCATTTTAGAAAAATAGTAAATTGATGACCAAAAGTATTTGTTACTTGAATACTCTCAGGAGGAAGCAGATGAAGGATTTCATCTCAATATAAAATTTGAAGACTTACACATTTATTCTATTACTATTGATGTGCATCTTGTTGTATTCCAACTACAGTTGTAGCTGTTGAGCACAGAGTGATGGATTAAGAAACAAGATGCTACTCTCACTGAGAGAAAATAGTGGGAGAAAATAAACCATTAATACTAACAATATCACATGCTGTTCATAGAGCTAGTGAAGACTGAAGGAGAACAGCTTATAGAGAAGATATGCAATCAGAATTTCTATTTCAGTCACATTAAGCTTTGGATGCTTATTAGGTAACTGTTGGAAGGGTTAGATTGGAAACTGAGGAAATATTAACTGTGAACTGAATGTACAAATCTGGAGTCTAGGGGAAGTTAGTGGCAGAGAACAGATTTGGAATCATCTGCATTAATTTACTAAAAGCCTTCACCCTCAGTGGAAGGAGAATAGTGTGTCTATGATAGAATATGAGATTCTGAGTTAGTGTCCAATTCCTGTACATTGTATATATCTTTAGTTTTCACTTACTATTGAACATTTTTAGTTAAATGTTACTTAAAAATCCTTCCTGTTCTCATCTTGGCTGCAACATTAAACGGGAAGTAATATCCTATGGTGCCAGCAGGGAGTAGTCATTGCCTTTAGAAAAAACTGAGAAAGAAAGAAAAATTTGGAAAGCTGAGATGGGAGACAGACATTTCCCGACTTCCCCTACCCTTCTGCAAGTATAATGTTTGGGCTAAAACTCAAAGGGTTAGCATATGAGTCTATTAAGAAATCTAAATTTTCCTTTTAGCTACATTCAAAATGGTTCATGTATCTCCCTAATATTTATGAGTGACTTCCCACTGTCATCATAGTAAAATATAAACTCTTTAGTTTGCCTTCTAAATATCACTCCTCTCATTATATCTAGGTTACTCAGCTTCTCATACCTTATGCTCCAGCTATACTGAATTGTCTGTTACCTCTTTGAGTCCTCTGTTCTTATATCTTCTCTAGGCTTATGTGTTTACATTCTCTTTAAACTACCAGATATGCTTCTACTGTTACTCTCTTCACTTTGCCTATTCCATTTATCCTTTAGATTTCAGTCTACATGTATTATTTTCACCAAATCAGGTCTTCTCTGACTCCATAAAACAGAAATACTGCAAATACACCAAGGTTTTTTACAAATCATCTATGAAAACACTTTACACACTTTAATGTTGTTAGTTAAATGTCATGGCTAAACAAAGGAAAAGCTAACTATATTGCTGATTCCCAGTTTCTGCTAACAAAATCTTTGTTTATAATGTCTTAGGGAAAGCTGTCTTTGCTCTAAGAGTGTGAATTGCTTCATCATGAGACCACACTTTCCAAATCTCTTTTGTTGCTCTTTCTGAATAAACCCATTCTGTTGGTGAAATGAGTATAGCAGCAGATTTGCTTGAAGTCAGCAGGGTTGAGAAGAGAGGATGACACCTAAGTAACTGGCTTTTAAGGAGGCAGAATCTAACAGACTTCATGCATTTTGCAGAACCTGAAAAGCCATGAGGACATGCTGTCAGCAGTGTTTGCATTCAAGGATGAAATAATACACAGAGAATTGAGTTTTGTATTGAACAGTCTAGACAGCTTTAACTTAGAGTCTGTCAAAGTCCATTATTGTTTTCTGCTATGATGTTTGGTGAGGGAAATCATCCAGGACACATGGCTATAAACCAGCAAACACCTCAAAATACTTACTCCATCAAAGCTAAAGAGTGACAAGAGAGAGGAATCATTGAAATTCTTTTTCATTCTGTATTTACACACATCTATGTGTAGACACACATGCACACACACACACACACACCCACACACAGGCAAAAGTTCAGCTATTTAGCAGGCTCTATAGCCATAGTAATGGGTCCCTTGTCACTATATATTTTTCAGCCCAAGTATCATCTTTATATAGTTCCCCCAATAATTCTTACAAGTACATGAGAGAGGCAGGCAGAGGTTTTATTTTGCAGATAGGGAGACTGACTCTCAGAGACGTTAAAAGATTTGCTCAATGTGCCAGGACTGGGAAGTAATTGAGCTGACTCTTGAACCCAGTTCTTTTCTATAGAGCCAAAATTGGAATTGCATCTTTGGAGTTAATGCCTGGCACTTTATATTATTGCAGAGGGTCAGTAATTTCTCAGTCTATTATTCACTATGTATTTTAGATAAATGATTCATTTTATGTATTTCTCCCCCCCCCACATAATCACTTGTATTGCACACAAAGATATATCACAAACAGTTCTGTGAAATCATTCAGCATTTTCCTATTTCTGTAGTTGGACAGCTCAAGTCTTATTCATCAGCTTCCTGAACTGTTCCTTTTTTCAGAAACAGGGAATCCATTCATTTATATCCTTGTTTTTAGCCATTGTGATTCTCTGAATCAAAGCAGCTGAATTTAATACAAGGTCAGTGTCATTTCCTTTAAGAATTAACTCATCTTTCTGGACTTGTGATACTAAATAAGCAATAGTTGGCCTTCATGCAAACCCTGCAAATATATTTTTCACCCAAGAAATTTCAGTTTTCAACAAGAGACCTGTACTCCTGAGTCCCAATGTTGACGGGGAAGTGAGCATATACAGACTTCAACGTGTAACCAATGCCAAGTGTGGCACCCTTCACCAAGTTCTTTGTGTCACTACAGAGAGTGGAAACGTCTCCAGTTCCTTTCTATCTCTCCACCATTTGTCAACCCAGACCCTCATATTTATTTCCTTGGGAGACCAAGTTGACATTGATGTTATTGAAATCCCTCTGCTCAGTGCCTCTGGGCCCCTTTGCAATAACAGTGTGACCCTTCAGGGAGATGTCAATATTTTCTGGAATGCCCACAGTTTCATTGCTAAGAGTACTCTTCATTTTTGCAGTAGATGAGCCCCACTAAGCATTTGTTTACATGGATTGGACTCTATATCATTTCCATAGTGTAGGGTAAATGAGTTGGTCAGCCTTTTTGTCCTTCCACCTTTATCCTCCTTGACCATCACCTGTTATACTGCACTGCTTCATGATTGTACATTCCAGCAGCTGTGTGCATGTGTGAGTGGGCTCACCTGGGAGGGAGAGGACAAAAGGGTGATGAAAGTGCTCCTGTCATTTTCCCCCTTTCTCAGCAAGGCTATAGGATGTGCAAGTGTTGTTCTATAAAAAATTGGATGCTATTATTAAGACATGAATAACAAATTCTGCAGAAGAAAAACCTAGATATTTTGCTATGCTAAGAAATTTCATAGATAAGACTTCAAAAAAGTTAAGATAATCTTCAAAAAAAGATGAGATGATGCAGTTTCCTTCCTAAATCTTTTTATAGCTTGTAACTGAGAAATGGCCTTTTATAGATTTAGATTTTCCTACTAAAATGAAGATAAAATTCCTTCCCCCACTGCTGCATATAGTTACTATGAGTTTCATGGGAACCCTCAAATACTGTACATACACCATCTCCCTTGTATGGACTTGAGTCCTTCCAGCAAAAATCTCCCTCATGTCTACTTATTCTTGGCACATAGCGTAATTAGAAAATGTCTGTGACATTTCAATAGAGGCCCCAGAGAGTATCTTTCCAAAGGAACATTCCTATTGTGACTTATAAGTTCTTTGGCAGAGGGGATATTTGATGACAAGGATGTCTTCAAATAACTCTCATGTGACACCACTAGCTGTAGGGTAAATGAGTTGATCAGGCCTTTCACCTTTCCACCATTTGCCCCTATGACCAGTAACTGTGGTACTGCATCCTCTCCATGATTGTATATGCCTGGCCCAATGGGTATGTGCATGTGTGAGTGGGTGCACCTGGATCTAGGAGGTGGAGTAGAAGGGTGGTATCACTGGCACATAAAAGAGAGGGTAGCAAGGGCTCAGAGAATACATAAGAGGGGGGAGAGCATGAAGACTCCTGGGTGTGTAGGTGGCTTGCCTTCCTGCCTCCCAGATCCCTGGTGTGTCTGTATAATTACTAGAACCAATAAAGAAGCCACACATATTTGGGATGCTGCACTATAAACTGGGTGATTGCAATACACTAGTCATCCCTCAGATCTACTCTAGTTAGCAAAAAAGGAAAAGAAGGGAATTAGGACTCAAGAGGTTGGAGGTTTTTTGTTTGTTTGTTCGTTTTGTAGATTCCTAAGAGTAAAATCACTGGGTTGTACGGCATATCCATTTTTAGTGTGAGGAACCTCTGTGATGGCAGACAAAGGGATTTGAGTGTTGCAGGTGAAATCAAGAGACACAGATAATCGACGGCCACTCACAAAAGCTGGAAAGAAGCAAGGATAAAGATTGTACTCAGGATCTCAAAAGAAACACAGTTCTGCTGATACTTTAATTTCTGACTTCCAGCTTCCAAAACTGAGCAAATAATTTTTTTCAGTCTTTCAGAGAATATTTACTTTTTACTTAGAACATACATGTTCATGGATTACAATCATTTCCATATATTGTATTTTTCATTTATTTCTTCCATTATGTGAAATAGTCCCTCATTTGATTTTTTTTCCTTTTTGGCAGGGGGTGGTGTTTTCCTGTCATGTGGACACTTCTACTTGAATGTTAGTTTCATTCTTACTGTTTCTCATTGTTCTTTTTCTGCTCATTTGTCTCAACTTTTCTTATACTCTCCCATATTGAGTCTGTCAATTTTCTTCATTCCATTTCCCTTCCTTTGTATATCTGGGAGTTCAACTGTGCCATTTGCTACAAATTTATGCAAAGTCTAAGTGCTAGAAGCACCCCTACTGTAAGTTTAAGATACCAACCAAGTCCCTTTAAAAATGTACACAATATTTGGTCTAGTGCTTTTATCCTGGTTAGGTTTTGTTTTTTATTCTGTTTAGGTATTTTTGTTTGTTTGTTTGTTTGTTTGTTTCAGTTGTGTTTAATATCCCTACAAAATTTTCAAAGTCTTTATTAATCATTCTAGACTTTCCACTTAAAATAATTTTCTTTGGGCCTACAATATTTCTTTTATGTTTCCCTTTACCAGAGATGAAATTCTGCTAGTAGTAAATATTTCTGGATTTTTGTTTGAAATTACCTTCATCTCATCCTCATAATTTAAAGATACTTTTGGTGGATGTAGAAATCAAAGTAAATAGATATTCTGTATTTATTCTACATGTATTGAAAGTAGTATTTATTTAACTGTCTACTCGCTTTCACTGTAACTTGCCACCTGGCAGTCTGATGATGACTTTTTGTAGTTGAGTGTAAAATTTCTGTCACTGCCTATAATACCTTTCATAGCTATTTGTAGCTTCACTGTCAAGTAGCAAGGTATTAAATTTGGGATGTTCCTCCCCTCCATTCCTTCCTATTTTCCTTCCTGGATTTTATTGGGATTCCAAGATTTAAAGACTGCTAAATTTAAATATTCTAAGCAAATTCTTAGCTTTTTATTTATTTTAAAAAATAATTTATTTATATATATTTCACATCATTTCAGTCCCTGGGGGTCACGCACCACCTCCCCTCCCTGCGCACTCCAGCTGGTCCCCACTCTTCCCTTGTGTAGTTTCATTTGGTTGACCATATAGTAGTGAAACCATTTGGTTTGTCCCTTTCTATGTGGCTCGTTTCTGCTAGAATGATTTCTTCTAGGTACATCCAGGTGTCCATAAATTCATCAAATTTGTCATTTTTAATTGATGAGTAATACTCCATTTTATATATATATATATATATATACCACATTTTTTTCATCCAGTCATCTGTTTTGGGGCATTTGGGTTGTTTCCATGTCCTTGCAATTATAAATGGTGCTGCAATAAACATCCGAGCACAGGTGTCCTTTTGTACCCACATTGAGGTCTCCTTTGGGGAGATTCCCAGAAGTACAACTGATGGGTCAAATGGTAATATTCCATTTTCATTAGTTTGAGGGTCCTCCATACTGCTTTCCATAGTGGCTGGACGAGTTTACATTCCCACCGGCAGTGTACAAGTGTTCCTTTCTCTCCACATCCATGCCAGCACTTGTTGTTGCCTGTTTTGTTGATATGGGCCATTCTTACTGGTGTAAAGTGGTATCTCATTGTGGTTTTGATTTGCATTTCTCTTATTGCTAGTGACATTGAGCAATTTTGCATGTGCATGTTGGCCATTTGTATTTCCTCTTTGGAGAAGTGTCTTTTTAGTTCTCCCCATTTTTTGATTGGGCATCTTTTTTTGTTTTTGTTTTTGTTTTGTTTTTGTTTGTGTGAGTTCCTTGTAGATCTGTGTTATTAATCCCTTATCACTCTTGTGGAGGGCGAAAATTTTTTCCCATTTAGTTGGGCTTCTTTTAGCTTTTTCTGTTGTCTCTTTTCCTGTACAGAAACTTTTTAGTTTGATGAAGTCCTATCTGTTTATGTTTTCCTTCAATTTCTTGCCTTCTGCAGATGACTCCAGAAAGGGATTTCTGAATTGTACTTCATGGAGGGTTTTGCCCAAGTTTTTCTCTATGTCTGTTATGGTTTCAGGTCTGATATCTAAGCCTTTTATCCATTTTGAATTAATTTTTGTACTTGGTATGAGAGAGATGTCTTGGTCTATTTTTTTTAGATGTCTTAGTCCAGTTTTCCCAGTACCATTTGTAGAAGAGGCTTTGTTCCAATGTAAGTTTTTCCCTCCTTTGTCAAAGATTAATTGGCTATATGTGTGTGGCTTTATTTCTGGACTCTCAATTCTGTTCCATTGGTCTGATTGTCAGCTGTTGTACCAGTACCATGCTGTTTTAAGTGTTATGGCTTTGTAGTATAGCTGGAAGTCTGGAATAGTTAGGCCTCCATTCTCTCTTTTTTTGGTGAGGAGGTTTTCTGATATTTGAGATCTTTTGTTATTCCATAGAAATTTTTGTAATTTTTGTTCTATCACTTTAAAGAATGTCATTGGAATTTTTAGGGGATTGCATAAAATCTGTAGATTGGTTTTGGTAGGATGGCCATTTTTTAAAATTCATTTTTTCGATTTGTCACAATTATGCATTAATTGATCCCTCCTTCTCCCTCCATATTCTCCCACTGTTTGTGTTGAGCTGTAGGAGCTCTTTGTGGATCTTTGTTATAGACCCTTGTGACTTGTCTGGAGGGCAAATATTTTCTCCCTTTGGTTGGGTTTCTTTTTGTTTTGTTTATTGTCTCTTTTGCTGAACAGAAACTTTTTAGTTTGATATAGTCCCAGCTGTTTATGATTTCCTTCATTTTTTTGTCAGCCATAGCTGTTTCCCCAAATGGATTTCTGAGGTGAAATTCATGAAGGGTTTTGCCCAGGTTTTCTTCTATGTATTTTATGGTTGCAGGTCTCACTTCCAGGTCCTTTATCCATTTTGAGTTAATTGTTGTAGAGGGTGTGAGGGTGTTATCCTGGTCCATTTTTTTACAAGTTTTGATCCAATTTTCCCAGCACCATTTACTGAAGAGTCTATCCTTGTTCCAGGGTATGTTTTTTGCCCCTTTGTCAAAGATTAATTGACTGTATATGTGTGGTTTTATTTCTGGATATTCAATTCTGATCCACTGTTCTGTTTGTCTGTTTTTGTACCAGTACAATGCTGTTTAAAGTATCATGGCTTTGTAGTACAGTTTGAAGTCTAGAATAGTAATACTTCCATTCTCTCTTCTGTTTGTCAAAAGGGTTTTGGCTATTCGAGTCTTTTGTTGTTCCATATGAATTTCAGTAATTTTTGTTCTATCTCTTTAAAATATGCCATTGAATTCTTTATTGGAATTGCATTGAATCTGTAGATGGCCTTTGGTAGTATAGCCATTTGGATAATGTTGATTTTTCTGACCCCTGAACAGGGAGTGTCTTTCCATTTTTTTAAATTAATTTAATTAATTTATTTTCTTTATTTATGTATAAATTTCACAACTTTGTAATCTCAATGGTTTCCCCCCCTCCCCTCCTTTCCTCCCCTTTCTCTCCTGTTCATAGTTGTGCACTTCATTTTGATGCTTAGCTTGTTTTGACTTTCCTCAAGGCTTTTATCTATTTTATTTTTTTTCACTATATCCCATACATTAGTGAAACCATTTGGTTTCTGCCTTTTTCTTTATGGCTTGTTTCAGCTAATATTTCTTCTAAATGCATCCATGTTGTTATGAAGTTGTCAAATTTGTCATTTTTAATTGATGAGTAATATTCTATCGTGTATATATACCACATTTTTTTCATCCAGTCCTCTGTTTGGGGGCATTTAGGTTGTTTCCATGACCTTGCAATTATAAATTGTGCTGCAGTAAACATACGGGTACAGGTGTCCTTTTGTACCCACATTGAGGTCTCTTTTGGGTAGATTCCCAGAAGAGCAATTGCTGGGTCAAATGGTAATTCCATTTTCATTAGCTTGAGGGTCCTC
>PVHY01024884.1:0-19068 GCA_004024945.1 Uropsilus gracilis | reverse complement strand
TTCCATCGTGTATATGTACCACATTTTTTTTAGCCAATCATCCGTTTGGGGGCATTTGGTTTGTTTCCAATTCTTTGCAACTGTAAACAGGGCTGCAATGAACATGCGTGTACATGTGTCCTTTTGAATTAATGTCTTCATGTTCTCTGGGTATATTCCTAGTAGTGGGATTGCTGGGTCGAATGGTAAGTCCACATTCGATTGTTTGAGGGTCCTCCACACAGTCTTCCATAGTGGCTGGACCAGTTTGCACTCCCACCAGCAGTACACACAGTATGTTTAACTTGAGCTTGAGATGGCCATGACAGTGCTACAGTCTGCTCCTGGCAATTCCTGGCATCATGCTCCCTGGGCGATTCCTCCATGACCATCTGTGGATTTACTTCTGGCATTAGGCAGCAGGGTGTGCTTGTGGCAGCTGGGGAGTAAGGATCCTAAGCTCTTCATAATGGTTGAAAGGGAAAATATACACTTGGGCACATTTTCTACTTTAAGCTGCATATTTTTTACAAAGTTGTGAGGACCCCAAGAGGAACCATAGGTCAAAATACTTTTAAACTATCAGCTGTTAGGGGAGCTAACATTGACGGTTTGATTTCAATGGTAGTCTTCTGATTTTCCATATCAGTGTTTATAATTAGATTTGTATTTGTTTTGTTACTTGATATATGTTGGCACCACTCTCCCTTGCTTCCTTAACACTCCAGAATATGGCTTTGATAGCTCCAGGTAGGTAATTCCTAGGCAATCCACAGAAAAATTTAAGCAATACTGGGCAATGGAGAAGATTTTTAAAAAATGTACCAAAGCTATAAACTATCATAATCAGGGAAGAATGTAATGTGTTCTGGGGAGAAATGATCAGATATTCACTTTTTCAAAATGAAAAGTCAACCTCTGGGAAACCTAGTTTGGGAAGCTTTTTTTGAGCTTCATAGTTCATTTGCTTCACTTCTTAGCAAAAAGGGGAAAAATTAATGTGCCATAAGCAGTTTCTGCGGAGCAAAGGAAATCATGAATGGAATTCTAAAATAATTATTTTTGTGGGAATTTTTAGAGACATTCTGAGAGAATCAAGTAGCTTGGTAAGGCTTGATTATTCTAAGGTTATTTGGGGGTCAGAGACAAAATAAGGATGGAAAGTTCCATAATGTAAATGCAGAGGACCAAATGGACTGAGAATAAACCAGAAGGACTGCTGTTTCTTCAAGTCAAAAACTCATTTATTTTCATATCACATGTTAGATTACATCTGTGGAGCAAGAACCTTAAATACAATTTTTTAAACTTCAAAACAAAGTGAAACTCAAGCACAGACAAAGAAACTATTTTCTATGGTGGTATGGGAAGAAAAGGTGAATTCAAAAGGTTTTAATAGTCTTTTGTTGAGATTTTTCAAGTCTTCTGTAGCACCTGGTTACTGAGAACCTATTGAAAAATCTTTGTAACCTATGCTAGGGAATATCTGCTATTTCACAATCATGTGTCTCACACAGATAAGGCAATACTGGTGACCAGAATGTTAGCAGTGCTATTGCTTGCCTTGAGAATCAGGACATACAGATTTATGAGTATCAGGGCATGTAGCTGTTTGTAATGACTTAAACATTAGCAAGAAATATATAACTCATGTCCCCATCAACTGGTTGCAGATACTGTTCTTGAGCATCTTTGTGACCTTCAATCAAAACTTTTCCTTCCCACCTCAAGCCAGTTCCTTAATTTCTACATCATGCCGGAAGAGAAATAAGGTCAAAACTAAGTTTCCTAAAATTTTCTCAAGTATTTGTATTCACATTGAGATTTCTTTTACCTAAAAATGTGTATAGACAACCATACAGGTAGAAAACAAGCAAAACCAAAAGTAACTGATTGCATAAGATTTTAGCAGGTATCTGTCCTTTCTATTCATCCAAACTCCAACTGTCTTTCAAATTATTCTTTGACATTTTCTAGGCCTTTCCAAATCTATTCAAGAACCAATTTTTTTCTTCTTTGAATTCTTTTCATACTATTAATCTATTTCACACCTGTAGGACAAACTTGAGTTATGTCCTTCCTAATGTCTTGTAGGTATATGTGAAGTAGTTGTATATCTTAACTTGAAATGATAATCTCTGTGAGGGCAAGGGCATGTCATACATCTCTTCTGCACCTGCACATTGTAGGGGTGTAATAAATAGGTGTAGGTGATGGTAAGTATTGAAGATATTGAAAACATTTTCCAAGAAATAAGCTTACATATTCTCAATGCATCTCAAAAGCAGTGGCAGCATTTAATATATCCTGAATAAATACAGTGCCATGAAAATGAAGGAAACAGATTCTAACAGAACCCCTGCCTTTTCAGTCATCTTTCTTTCTTTTTATTTTTTTTTTTGGTTTTCTGGAAATTTTATTAATTTCAAAGTTTTAGAAGCTACTAGAATGAATTGGTTCGGAGCACTGTAACTCCTAGAAATAGTCTTATTTCTTAACTGTTTTTCCTCCTGGTGTAAATAATAAGCACATTATTGGGTTGGAAATGATTCCTCCATTTAATAACAACTGTGTGAATCAAGAAAAACAAAATTAAATAAATTTTGAGAAGGTATAATGAGCAATAGTAACAGGATCAACACCCTTTTGTTAGGGGATTAAAGCATTAATCATCCTATTATCTGCTATTTTGAGCTTTGCCAGAGTTGCTGGAGGTCGATAGGCATTAGCTCCAATTAAAGAACTTCAGAACTTTCCCTCTTATATCACCCACTGTTTTGGATTGAAAGAAGATGACTGATGATAACATGGTCTCGATAGTCTAATTGCGGTTTCTTTCCATTTTTGCTAAGAAATTGTAGAAAAGGTCACTTTGGATTTAAAAATTAAAAGTGGTCATTGTCAGAAAGTATCACTAATGCATATAATTACTATTTTAGCTTATCAAGATGGTCTAAAGGCAGACATTTTATTTTAATACTTGCTATTCAATTGCATTAGTGACATTTTTTAATAACTCGAGGAAGTTACCAACTGTGGTGGTGAGTTTCAACTTATAAAGTTTAGCTTTTGACATGCGCTACTAGTGCTGTGTATAATACACACAAAGAGAGCAAGAATCAATAAACACGTCAAGTTAAAAATGTTAAAAACCTGAAATATTCCCCAATAACTCCATTAGGAAAGACAAAATGTAATGGACAGTAGCACTTTTGACAGACAACCTAATAGACTAATTTCATTTAAAGAGCTAGAATCGGGCAGATTAAGGTTGGCAAGTAAACTAATTTTGCAAAATGGTAAACACAGGTAGGTTAATTGGTGAAGCTTCAATATATTATCATGCACTGCTTGGCACAGTGGTTAAACAATAAAAATTTCAGAGTTCTTCAAGCCTTAAGAGAACTATCTTATATAATCAAGGAAATATTAGTTTATTATTCATTTTTTATATTTTTAAATAATTCATCAAACATCCATCCTAGACAGTGGGATGAAAATTCAGTGTCTCGTTAACAGATGTCTTATTTATTTGTGCCCACTCATAAAACACTCAGTGGCACATTTATTTTACTATTTCAAAAAGAAGAAAGATGCCTCACTTTAGAGGGGTTTGTATACTGCCCCATTGGGCTTCATCCCAAGGAAAGTGATCTCAAGTTTACTTTAGATCTGTACTTGTTTATTGTGCAGACAGGTGATAACCATCCATTGTGGAAACTCTGAAATGAGAAGGAAAAATAAATAATAATAAATACTGAAAATATGATATATGAAGGAAAGTATTAATATTTTTTATATTTTTTTACTTTACCTATACAAAGATTTTAGTGAACAATTGAATAATTTTGGACTTTTTTCTGGCATGATATTACAACCTGAAAATGTTCCTATGCTTTATCAATTTTTAATGGATATATCAGTTCCATTTAGTAGGGTTTCCATAATTTACCTAGACATTATCATGTTATTGAATATTTAAACAGTTTTAAATTTTTTATTATTTTATTAGGGCTATGATGGAAATCTTTGTGAACATGGCATTTTTGATATTTTGGATTATTTTTCAAATAAAAGGGTTGATTCACTAAGTAGAATTAGTAGTCAAAGAATATGATAATATAATGTTGTATGAATAAATTACACAGGAGATGGAATAATCCAAAAAAGTGAATTTCATAGGTGGTACAAGATATCAAAATTCAAGTAGATTATGAAAAGTCACTTACATTCATCTTTTAGCATCAAGAATGTAAAGATTTGTGATTTGACTGTTGGAGGGAATTTGTTTGCTGTATAGGGAGTGCCTTGCCTCCCACACCTTAGGTAACTTAATAATTCTCCTATTGGTTTGAGTGATTTGGTGGACCAGTTTCTGACTCATGTCTGAGAGATCTAAGAGGCTTGTGACAATCTGATAAATGCTGTAATGAGAGCATAAAGGAAAAATTGCCAAAAGGGACAATTTGAACTCCTAAAGTTTACTCAAGAAGGGTATGTGAGAGTTTCTCAAGGGCCAGATGTTAGCAGTTACATGAGAGAGAAGCAATGTAGTTTCATCTAAGATCTTTTCCAACAAAGCTCTTTGACATTACAGTACATTCCTGTTGGCCTCCTGGTGTGAGATAGCATCTCATATTACCTTTGCTGGGGTTCATTTTGCAAGGGTCTGTATACCTTCGTCATGGATGCCATTAAGAGAGTAATTGTTCCATCACTTAACTTCTATTATTTATCCAAGGATATTATACCAATCAGGCTCATGGATCAGATTCTCTTCTCTGCTTGATATGTTTTTGAATTGCACATTAATAAAGTGATCTTCTGATGAGAATTTGGGCCTTCATGCCACTTGCTCATGTGAAAAGAGTGCATCAGCATTTTAACATGAGTGTTTCTGCCTTATACTTGGGCATTTTTTTTAAAGGAACAAATGTTATTTTAGTGTATAATAGCAGTCTGAGAGAATTTGGCTAATGAGGCTCTACCTTTCAGTGTCAGACCTACTTCAGTATTCTAAAAAACAAACAAACAAACAAACAAAAAACCACTTATCTCTCCTTGTTCCTGCAAGTTAAAGACCAGTTCCTAGGATGCAGTGAATCCATTAGCTCCATTTTACTTTGTGCAGGCCCATTGCAAGCAGTCATGTGGCCTCTTCTTGTTGATGTTGTTGTTATTAAAGAAGAAATTATTCCTGATACTTCTTGAAAATGATAGGGAAGCATTTATTCAAATGCGACTATCTCAATTGAGAGAATGCTGCAATGGGGGTGTTTAGTTGAAGAAAGAGTTAAATTCAACCCTAAATACTGAATGAACAAGTGGGAATTTATAGGTAAGAAGCAGAATGAGGTGAATGGATGAAAAGTTACTGGGGATCAGATCAGGAATAAGGGCTGATTCTTGGTAAACTGACTTAGCAGGATCCTTACTGAAGTCAGGCTAGGTTGATTGAAATCACCTGGGACATGAGAACTGATGTAGAACCTGATCAGACACAGAGGATAGAAGCTGGGAGATTTATTGTTAAACTGACAGCAATCTTTTTGTTTAAATTGGACAATGTAAAGACACATGCATAAGACTGAAAGTCATGTCCAATTTAAAAAACAACTCAGAGTAGCCTTTGTTGAGTTTAGCCAAGGAAAGAATACTTGTCAATGCCTGTTTGTTATATGGACCATTTTTCTTTTATCATTTCCCCCCCAAATTATATACATTAAAGTAAAGTAGGTTTATGTCTTTGTATATGCATTGAGATTTATAGGTTCAAATCTCTACAAATGTTTACTTCTATACCCTACTCACTACTAGTGCCCTACAGTCCTCTATCATGTTCCACTAGGCTCCTTCCTTTCCCCACTCCCACCCTGCTACCTGCTCCCCCCTGACCCACTCTGATTACTTCAGTTCTGCAGTTAGTTGATCAGAGTTTAATACTGGTTTGGTTTGGACTGATGCTTGTTATGTTTCTCTGTTTGCACATTTAAGTGAAACCACCCTGTATTTGTCTTTCTCCTTCTTACTTATTTTACTTAGCATTATCCTCTCTAGTTGCAGCCATATAATTGCAGATGGCAGAAGTTCATCCTTTTTATAGCTGTATTGTATTTCACTGTGGTGTGTATGTGTGTGGACACAGTTCTGTGGTCTCTTCTTGTTGATATTATTAAAGAAAAATTCATAGTAATTGTTGAAGATGATAGGGAAGAGTTAATGCAATATATATATATATTAGACACTATATTTCTCAGATCTATTTCCTTATTCTTGAGTACGTAGGCTGTTTCTGTGACTTAGCTATTAATAATAGATATGCAATGGACATAAGAGTACATATATTTCTTCAGAATAGTGTTTTTGTATTCTTTGGGTAGATACATATGGGTGGAATTGCTAGGTCACATCATAGATCTATTTTTTCATATTTTAAGAAATGTCCATACTGTTTTCTGTAGGAGCTGGACCAGTCTGCATTCCTATCTGCAGTATCTGAGCATTCCTTTTTCTCCACATTTTGCCAACATTTGTTATTCTAATCTTTTGGATACGAACCATTCTCACATTGTTGAGATGGTACCTCATTGTGGTTTTGATTTGAATTTCTCTGATAATAAATGGCGATGAGTATTTTTTCATGTGCCTATTGGCCCACCTGTATAACTTTGAAGTGTCTATTTAGCTCTTTTGCTTGATAGGACATTTTCTACTCAAATGCAAAGGCTTGAAAGTTTCTGTTTTTCTATAAGGAAAGAGGAAACATTTTGTTTCTTTGGAGTATGGGCCAGTGTTGAGGTGTGAATGCATGGAATGAGGAAACAAACTAAACTGGGACATGAAAAGAAGTTGTACCAGTTGGCACGTTGTCTCAGTTTCTAATTCCACATCCCAGCAATCTCTTCACTTCCAGGTAAACCAGGACCATCAGCCACCTTAGATACAGCTAATATTAGAAAATAACAATGTATGGGAAAATTAGTCTAGAATCTGTGATTTCTTCTAGAGTGTTTCAGCAACCAAAGTATAGTACCAAGAAGATGGGAGTTTGGATCAATCCAACATTACAGGGAGGTTGCTAAAAAAAAGAAGATGGATTGGGGATATTAAGAGAACTGAACTGACCTTGGTGGTTTAGGGAAGATGGTGAGGTTGGGTTGGACACATGTATTGGTGATACGTTGTGTCTGCATCTCTTGAATCTTGTTTCCTGGTCTTGTACTGCAAAGGGTGGCATTACTGCCTGGAGTAGCAGCCTGTGCTCTTAATTAGGTAATATTATTTCTCAGTCAAGGTGTGGAATCAGGTTCTGGTAAAAAAAAATTAGCAAGGAATAAGCAGAATACACTCAAAAAGAACAGCAAATGCAAGCCCTCCTCAGATTATCCTTTAAGGTGTTATGGTTCAGATCTGACCAACTTTACACAGAACACAAGACCACGGGAGATGCAAGAGCAAAAAGCCTTTTTATTTTCAGATCGACCTGGGTCCAACCTGGCAGTACCTTAGCGTGAAGGACAGAGACCCAAAGAAAAATGGGGTTTTTATTCTCTTTCTCTCATGTGGCTTAAAGAAATTATTTTCTCGCACACAGAGGTTTTGACAGAGTTAAAACCTTGGCACAGAGACCAGATAACTACCTGCTCTGGGGGCAGTTACATAGTTCTGGCCTTATCTCTATGAGTCTGCTTTTGATGGTTTCAGAATGTTATTTTTTTTTTGCATACTTGGCTTTTAAGCTTTGAGCAATAATTTTTTAACACTTTCAGACTATAACAATGGGAATTGAAGGGGCTTAGGCATTATTCTGGTCCAATTACACACTCAGACATGTGGTAGGTTAAAGTTGTATTTGTAATACAAATGAGAATATAAAGATTTGTTGACACTACCTCTATAATTGCAAACGTGATTGAAGCAATCAGTGAACGAGCAGTTCAAATCACTACAGTGCAAACTATTAGCTGACTTGTTGGTGGTGTCTTAATATTATTGCTCTAATGATTAACATTTTGAGTCACTACTAAAGTTGTATAAGATTAGAGGAGAGTTAGAGTGATTCTATATACTACATTAACTGGAATTCATACTAATAATTTGGCTGCTGATAAAAGAGTAATCAGTGTTTTAAAAGACAAAGTTATTGCTCAGTATGGAAATAATCTTGTGATTAGTGTGTCTAAAATAGTATTCTGAGTTGTTATTAATTCCAACTCAGAGGCAGTTATTAAGTGTTTATAACATGGGTCAATACTTAGATACTATAGGACAGAAATTAACATTTCATTTGGCCTGCCTGAGTTATGCAAATGTGATAAGCAGAACAGGGTAACTCCCTGCAACTCCCCTGCCCCCCCAACCCCCATGACAACATCCTTCTCTTGAGAACTGTTGAATGGTTATGTTACTTGAAAAGGGGAAATAAAGGTTGTAGATGGAATTAAGATTGCTAGGAAATTTTTAATTTCTTATTCTGACTGATTCTTTGCATATATGAATGCTGTTGAGTTTTGTGTGTTGAATTTGTATCCAGCTACCTTACTGAATTGGTTTATCATTTCAATTAGCTTTTCTGACAAGTGTTGGCGCAGATGTGGAGAAAAAGGAACTCTCTTTCACTGCTGGTAGGAGTGCAAACTGGTCTAGCCACTATGGAGGACTGTGTGGAGGACCCTCAAACAATTGAAAGTGGAATTACCATTGGACCCAGCAATCCCGCTACTGGGAATTACCCAGAGGACATGAAAACACTAATTCAGAAGGACACCTGTATGCACATGTTTATTGCAGCTCTGTTTAAAATTGCCAAGATTTGGAAACAAACCAAATGCCCAAACTTTTGGTTTGGGCAAAACAAATTAAAAACAGACAGATTGACCAAAAAAAAGGTGGTATATATGCACAATAGAATACTACGCATCAATCAAGGAGGACAAACACATGTCATTCGAAGCAACATGGATGGAACTAGAGACTCATATTAGCAGAAACAAGCCAAAAAGAAAAAGAGAAATACAGGATGATCTCATTTATATGATGGATATAGGGAAAAACATACAAACAAATAAGAAAAAATAAAAACAACCAATGGGACTGAACAATGGAGCAAGAGAGGAGGAAGGGGAAGAAGGTGGGGGAGGCGAAGGGCACAAAAGATTAGGATGGTTAACAGGTGTTAGCAAAGTGGGAAAGCCCTGGGGTACACAATAATGCAATAATGTAATATAAATATAAATACACGTAGATATGCAAGTTAAAAAATTAAATTAAATTAAAATATAAGAAAAATCATCACAGAGATAGTTGACATTCCCTGTGGATATCTTTTCTATCCTACTCCCCATTATACATTCCCAGAAATACTAATCAGTACCCTGGATTTGATGATTGCCATTCCAGTGGTCTTTGAAAGTTTTAAATCATACATCAGTACATAATATATTAATAATTTTGTAATTATGTAATTTTGTAATATAATTTTGTAATTATGGTATTGTAATATGTATACCTATCTATGTAGCTTGCTTTCTTCCCACAAAAATTTTTTAAAAATTATTGAAACAAAAAAATTCCTAACTAGGATATTGGAGAACGTCCCCATTTGTTACTTCTATTATAGTATCCAAATTTCAAGTTGTCTTAAGGTTTTAAAATTTGTAATATTTGTCATATTGATATCTTGTTTGTTGTATCCTATTTTGCATATTGATATCTTGTTGTATCCTAATTTTCTTATATATATATGTTTTAAGCCTGAAAAAAAAAGATTGCTAGTAAATTGACATTAAAATAGAGTGATTATTCCATTCAAATATTTATTAAGCACCTATTATGCTGCCAGCAATTTGTTCAGTTGCAGGATGTCTGTAAAGTATAGCATTTGTTTGCAGAAATGCACATAGCCTCCAAGAATAGTTCCAATTATAGTGGCATGGCAGTTAGTCTGTCTGAGTTTTGAATTCCTCCTTGGCAAAAAGGCATTATTTCTGCTCTGAAAGTTTTGCTGCAGAAAAAGGCAAAACTTTTGTGATATGTAAAGCATTCCATAGATGAGAGACGCTTTGCTGAGTTTCATTTCTCCATTGGCATGGTTCTGCCACTTACTTCCACTTCTCTAACTTGACTATGATTCTCTCTGTTCCAGACCCTCAGTGCTACCGACCCTCAGTGCTAGTGACTTAGTACCATAGACAAACTCCCATACCATTCCTTTTTCAACTTAAAATTTAAACAAGACAGATCTTCTTAAAATGCCTCCTTAATCAGTAAATCATAATATTATAAGGGCATGGAATTAAATGTCCTCCTTAATCTTGTGTACATTGTTGGAATCCCAGAAGATTCACCTTGGAAATTTCTTCTTTGTGTTTGTTTCCAATCATTTCATTAAATTTTTCTAAATTGTTATGATGATAGTGGATATAATTTCCATTTTTTTCTAGATAATTCCTCTATGTTTCACTAATATAAACTTACCTTTTTCCCTATAAGCACTTATGAAGATTCATTTGTGGAAAAAGCTTTCCTGAAATGGAAGTATGCATGTTGTGATGCTCTTTAGAAAAAAAAAATTGTTTCTGATAATAGGCCTCATACTATCTGCCTAATTCCCACTGGTTCACATCTGTTCCACAAAGAGACATCTCTTGAGAGTCAGTGAGATTTCAGAGCAACTCTTCAAGGAAGTGTGAAAATTGGGTTCAGGGCAAATTTTTATTTTGGAGCCAAATACATCTCTCAGAATATATACTAACCATTTATTAGGATCTATTAGCTATTATTGAGAATTGAAAACTATAAGCTTCTGATGATATGAAACTTCAAGTTAAAAATTATGAAGAGATGGGTCTGTTTCATAGTTGGAGTTCTTGAGTATTTTTGTTGGTAAAGCAATACATGCATGATTTTAGGAGAATGTTAGCTATAAACTGAAGCTGTTTCCTGGAGGGAATATATTTTGTAATATCTCCCATTCAACGGAAGTTCTTTGCAAACCAAGAAATAGTTGAATTCCTTGTATTTACTTTTATTGTTTAAAAATTGCTATTGCATTGCAAGTGTTATAGATGTTTGGTAAAGAAGAATGAGGCATTATTAGAAACATATCCCTGGGGTGTAATTTAGCATTACTGGTAGGAGATGGAAGAAATGGCTTCATACTGAAAAAGCAATGTCTGAGAAATATTATCGGTAACATGCTACTAAAACTAAAGGCTAGACTGATTAGAATCAGTGGGAGTTTGGTTACATAAAAAACGGAATTACTAAAACTTGTAGAAAGAAGTGAAATGGAAATAACTGTACTGATAAGGTAGCTTGTACTGCATTCCAAAGAATTTGTTAAAGTGTGAAAACAGTTTTAATAGGTAGAGTTGTTACACATCAATTTATTTTTCTGAAGGACTCAATATGCTTTACAAAGTGTAAATATGAATCATGGGCATTTGGGGTATCCTTTGGTTGAGAAGTAGAAAGAGAAGTAACCTCACTAAGGTTTTGATTCAACTATGGATGTAGAAATTTGAAAGTACAGTTAGGATTCAATTTAATTTTTTTCATGAAAACTCTTTTATTGCCAGGTGCTCTATTTGAAATAAACAGTGCAAACTGAGAATTTACTTTGTAAAACATTTCAGTTATACTTTTGATGATCTTCCTGTATTGATTCTAAACCAATATAAGTTATTTTTATCTCAAAAGACTTGGAAGGAATAAAAAATTGAACTAAGTAATTAGGAAAATAAAACATTATTTGATTTTTGGGATCATATCCTTTGAAATCTGAGTTAATTAAAATATTTTTTGTTTAAATTGTTTTTTAATTATAAGAATAAATCATGCACATAATAAAAATTCAAATAGTACATAATTAGTTTAAAATAGAAAGTCTAAAATCTTGTTCCCTGACTTCTAGTCCTATGTCCCAGAGGTTAACTATTAACTTTCTTTTTTATGCTCCTACAAAATCATTTTACTATGTGTATATCAGAATTATATACTATATATCCTATATCCCTTTGTACAAACTGAATGATATATATATTTTTATACCTTGTCCTTTTTACTTACCAGAATATGTTGGTCATTTTGTCTTTCTAAATCAGTGAATTTACACTTATTTTTAAAATGGTAATGTTCTATTTTGTGTCTACTATAATAAATCAGTTTTCCACTGTTAAACATTTAGATAGTTCCTCCTGCTATGTGTGGGTGTATGTACACACCTGCATATGATGTTGTAATTTCTTTGCATGTGTATGACACACATATCTCAGTTATACTCATATACAGGGATGGCCCAAAGAAGAATATGTACATTACATTTTATCAGATGTTTCCAAATTACCTAGAATATATCAGTATCTACTCTCTAAAAGAAATGCAAGAAATAAACTGCTTACCAATTTCCCAATGTAATTGTATAGTATCAAGTTTCTTGATAGTGAAGAATGGTGCCTCATTGCTAAAAGTTGGTAAAATTGTATTTATTTAGTAAAGAGTAAGACTGGAGATATTTCTCTACATTGTCTCCCATTTCAGTTCTTTTTCTTTGAAATGGTAGTTCATGTATTTTCTACTAGATTACTAAACTTTCTTATTGATTTGTCAGACCTCTTTATATGTTAAGGAAATTAATCCCATGCAACTTGAAAATACTTTTTCTAGTTTGCCTTTTGAATTTGATTTTATGGTGATTGTTTTCTCACACCAAGTTAAAAACTTTATTACTGTAACTGTTCAAATTCTTTTAGAGATTCTTGGGTTTGTATCATGTATAGAATGGTTTTCCTCATAAATTTGTAAAAATATTCACTCACATTTTATCCTAGTTCCTTCATATTTAATTTATTTGCATAACAATCTTTAGTCTAGCTGGAATATAGTTTGTAATAAGGAATGAGGTAGGAAGTTACTTTAAATCTTTTTTCCAAATGGCCAGTTTGTGTTATTGTTTCATTCTCATTTATTGAATAATTTTCATTTCCTAGTGAGGTAAAATGCTATGCTTATAAAAAATGAAATTCCCATGTACATTTAATTTTATTTTCATATTACTTACTCTGTCCCTTTCACTGTATATGTTTTTCTGTGTGGCACCAAATAATTCCAATGACAGAAATTTTAAAGCTTGTCAACTATCATTTTTGGCTTAGCTCTCCCATGTTTCTCTTTGTTCATAGATTTTTTCAGGCTAGAAAGGTGTGTTCATTTTTCTAGACAATCTTGATAGTCACTGAGACATTGAGAAACAATTCGATGGGATTACATTGGTTCAATAGACTAATTGGTGGAGAATTGACATTTTTGTGATATTGAATTTTCTCCATATCCCATTGAATTTTTATTTAATTTTGATTCCTCCTATCCCACTCCAACCAGTTCATGTGGACCTTCCTACTGTCAGAGTGATGGGCAGGAGACATGGTAATATGATTGGAAAGTCACTGGAAATTTTGAACAAGTGTTGACTCAATCGAATTTGCTCTTAAAATGTTATTCTGGCAGTTACCTATTAAGTCTGATTTGTTATGACATATAAACATTCTATATATCTTATTATACTTTTGTCCACTTACTTCATGTATTTATCATAGGTTCAGAGATTTTAGTAAAGACTCCTACCATTGTGCTTCTTTTTGCTTATTTCTACTTTGATGCCATGTTTTCTGATGGGCTTTGATGTTAAATTAGTTAGGGATGAAAATTTCAAGCAGATTAGATTTTCATTGTGAATTATGTTTTTATTCTTTTAAAGAACTCTTTTTCCTTTAATGATATTTTCTACTTGAATTCACCTATTAAGTGCCAACAGTGCAATACAGTGTTTGCATTAACTTTGGTCCTGTTTGCTTGGTTTACTTTCACTTATCCTCTTTTGATATAAAATTTAAGTCATTTTTTTCAATTATTTTTGTCATATCATAAAATATTTGGGTTTTAAAGTCAGATCTACCTTTTTGTATCCCCCCCATTTTATATTTAGGAAGATTTAATATACTTTATGTTTAAGTGTTTGATGTTAATATCTCTAAATTTGTATATGTTGTTAAGTCAGTTTCTTAACTTTAAATAGTTTGTATCTTTAATTTATAGAAATTGATATACTCATGCATCTCTACCACTTCTAGTTTTTGTAATTTATCTCCTTTGGAATATTTATATTTTGTTCTATAATTTCAATCCTTTCAATCATCTTGGCATTTCAGATTTCTTTGTTCACTTGTTTTAATTGTATATTTTTTATTCAAGTAAGCTTTTAGAAAAGTTTCAAGAATGTTCCAGAAATGCTTTATATTTGGTGGCCTTTTGTTTTTCTGATAAAGTCCATATGGCTTTTATACTTATATAAATACTGTCTACATTTCAAATTTTGGGGTCCAATGTATTTACTATAATGATTTGTAGACATTTTCCACAGAATTGGAATTTTTCCCCTCTATTATGTCATCATCAGAAAATAAGTACCATGACCCTCCAAGTTTCTCTCCCCAACTTTCATTTTCTAATTACATGCATATTTTTATACTCTTAATCCTGTGACTATAGCTTCAAAACTCTCTTCTAAGTTTGGCTGCTTTATTTGCAGTTTTCATTTCTATGTTTTCCCCCCATTTTTATTTCCATTTATCATCTGTCAAATTACATTATTATTCTCCTTTGGTATTTTTTCACTCTTTCTCTGCCAGAGTTCAAGTTATCTTTATTTAAATTTGTTGTTTTTAAATTTTTCTTCTCCAAGTTTCTTTGAAATGCCTCTTTTGATATTTTCTTTTCAACATGGTTATGCTTCTTACATTCTTTTTTGTCTACTTTGCAATACCTTAGTATAGATTTTGTCTTGATTCCTTTCTATCTAGTGTTCTTTGAGTGAGGCCATCTAGATCTGGGCACTGATTTTCCCAACTGTAAGGAGTTGGGTGAGGAAAAGTGAGGAAGGATGACAGATTGAATTTAGTAAAGAGCTTAGATTGGATGTGAGCCTGAACCATCCAGTGAGTTTATTAAGTCTTAGAAAGTTTTTACACAGTGTTAAAGAATGGTTTACACTTGCTAAACAAGAGGAGGACGTAGCTTAGGGAAAATTAGATTAGGTCAAACACTAGTTCCGTGGAATACATGGAGGCAGGGGATTTATTTATTGTTATTTCTTAGGGACTGTTTCTAAGGGTTGGGGGAATGGGGACTGCAATTTACAGATAAGAAACCTTCCAGAACCATTTTCAGTGTGCTGGAATGATGTTGGAATGCACAGGGATGTGCCCTTACTCATCACATATTTCTTATTAGTTCATGGTGTTCCACATTCATCAATGGTGTGTGCAGGACTGAGAAGAATGAGCCAACCTTGGATTGCAGTCTCATACACTTTATTACTTTTTAAGTATAATGTTATTGATTTACTATTTGTCTACACTATATAATTTTACAAGTATACTTTCCCCCTCAATGTGTGCACATGTTTCATTCACCCACTGCCAAGGCTCCCATTACAGGCTTCCTTACCCAAATTTTTCATTTTTCCTCTGAGCCACGTCTTTCCTTAGTTTGTTTCACTGTTTATGTCAAGCACAGGGGTCTTGTAGTTTGCAGGACAGTATGAAGGTCATAAGCCCTACATGTGTGATCTAGCTTGTGCGTAACTGCATATCCAATTTGGCCAGCAGGGCTCAAGTTCCCACTCTTTGCAGCTCTTGCCTCTCCTCTGATGTGCTTCTCTGGTTACGAGGTGCTTTTTTTTTTTTTTTTTTGACAGATATTCTTTTAGTTTAAAGTTTAAATCTACATGCTTACAGTTTCATTAGAGATGGTATTTCCATTATATTTTGCTACTTTCAATATATTTTGGGGAGGAATGATAAACAACCATTTATTCCTCTACCTTTAATTAGAAATTCCCACAACCAGTGGTTATTTATTTATTTTTCACAGTCTCAGGAGGTCTCATTCCAAATGATTTATAAAGACTCTGCAGTCACTCAGTTGTGTGAAAATTTAACATAATATACATCCACTAGGGTATCAATAAAATCACTGAGAGTAGGAGTTTCCAGATAGTAAGCTCATGTTCCCAAAACATTTATTTTTGAATCATTGACTCATAAAATGGTGGGCTGAAATGTGTAAAAGCAAAATTTGGAATCAGACTGATAAGCTGTAATTTCATCTAATTAGTTTCAACATTATTTAGTTGGGAATGAGGGAGTCATTGACATCTTTACACAGGCAATCATTTGATTAGAACTCTCTTTAAGAAAGATAGATTAAATGGAAAAGAGGAAGAATTTACAGGGAGGATGTTCCTGAAGTCATACTTTTGGGATTTATTTCATATTTCTCAATCACTGTTTTGGATTGCCAATCCTGAATTAAATAAAGAATAAGCATTGTAAAATGTTATTTATATTTTGACAAATTCTCTAATATAAATTTCATTTATTACAATGTCTCTGCTTGCCCATTATCTAAAGGCTACAAATTCTAATTTTTAATTAGATAAAATTAACTACTGGAAATACACATAGACACTGAATCAAGAGGATAATATGGGAAGCTCCTGAATTTCTCTCCTACCACATACACATATCAAATATGCAGCTAAATATGGACTGATTACCTCAGAGAGAAATCCATATACTAGTTGAGTTATTCCTATATGTCATGCAACCGAGAGAATACCCACACCAAGATGGGTAGGAGATGGGATTTCATCTCAACATAAATCCTACCCACCCCTAACACAGTATCATATGGTTGGTATTGTGGTACCTTGATTCTTCCTGAGGAGTGACGGGTTTGAACCATATATATAATATACCAATTTTTAAGGGTATCGCCTGGGTTAATGAAACTCCATACCAATTAGTGTACCAAACCAATGAGGTTTGTATTGATAAATCCACCATGACAAACAAAGAACCAATTGTTAATGGACATGAAGGTACTCACTGTGGCTATTTTCTCAGGGCTCAGCACAGAGGAAATGGGCAAAAGTATCCATTGTGTAACATCAGTGTATGAGCATATCAGTGTGTAACGTGGACACACATTATGAAAAGATGTAAATTGTGATATCAAAAAGATAAAATGTGGGAGTAGAGTGTAAAAATAGCTTTTACATGTATTTGGAATTAAGTTGTTATCAGCTTAAGATAGAATGTTGTAATTCTAGAATATTTTTATTTAAACCTATGGTAACCACAAAGCAAAACCTTATGCTGTATATAAAAGATAAGGGACTCAAAACATACTATTACAGAAAGTTGTAGAATCACAAAAGAAATTAAAAAGGAAGAAAGTAATGGTGCAACAAAATAACTAAAAAACAATATAACAATGGTAAACCAAATTACCCAATAAAAAAACAAAGAGTGAACAGGTGGATAAAAAACAAAGCCTAACTATATTAATCCCTTTAAGAGACTCCTTTTACCTTCAAATGCATACATACACTGAAAATGAGGAAAGAAAAAATATATTCCTTTCAAATGGAAACTGAAACAAAGTAGAAGTAACTATACTTATAGAGAACTAAGTAGATTCGAAGCCAAGTTATAATAAAAGACAATAGAGGAGTTGATACATCAAATGGGTATAACAGTTGTAAATATTTATATGTCCAATATTAGAACATGTCAACATATAAAGCAAATATTAACAAATCTGTAGAGATAAGTAGGGATACAATAACAGCAACGGACCTCATCATATGCTTTTATCAATGGCTAGGTCATTAAGACAGAATGCCAAAAAGAAACATTGGATTTAGGCTACACATTAGACCAGATGCTTTTAACAGATTCATGTAGATATATGCGGGAATGGATATTTCATCCAACAACAGCAGAATGTACATTTTTTGTAAATGTACATGGAACATTATCTAGAATGTATCACATTTTAGGCCACAGAACAAGTCTTAGTAATTTTAAAAATATTGAAATCATATCAAATATATTTTCTAGCTACCATGCAATTAAGCTGGAAATAAGTTATAAAAGGAAAATTAGATAATTCATAAATATGTAGAGATATAAACAACAAAGTTCTGAATAACCAATGGATCAAAGATAAAATCAAAAGTGAATTACCCCCAGGAATTACAATGATGTGAAATATATGTATATATAAATAAATTGTTTAAAATAAATAATAAAAAATAAAAAGTTCAAAAATTTTTAAAAAAAGGGAAATAAAAAAGTATCTTTGAGACAAACACAATATCTAGAAACACTGAGATGACATATGATGGTGGATGGAAAGGCTCCTTGTTTCCTTCAGGGACACTGGAAGGAGCAGCCATATCTGGAATGGAGCTGGGGAAGTGAGGACTGATGTTTCAGCAAGGAGGCACAGAGTCATTTGTTGGATCAAAAAATGAAGCCCATGGAACAAAAAGAATCCTATGAGGAATTTCTAGTGTCAAACATCTACCTTAAGAAAAGAGGAAGTTCTCTTATAAACAACCTAAATTTATACCTTAAGGAAATATAAAAAAGAACAAACTAAGTTCAATGCTAGTAAATGGAAAGAAATAATAAAATGTTGACATAAAAAGATTGAGATGAATAAATAATAGATTTTTTAGTGAAGCACACCTACTTTGGAGAAAGTATTGTTGGACATTATGAAGAAATGGGAGAATAATGGCCTACCCTTGTGAAACTTAAATTCCACAGAGTGAAAGCTAATGAACCCTCAGAGATGTCCACTTCCTAACCTCAAAGGAGCTTTTCAAATATGGCTAAGACTAGGGACTTCAACTTTTTGGGATGGAGAAATTAACCCACACATCATCTAGGAAGGCCCAACATAACCTTAAAACAGATAATGTTACCTGGCTTTGGTCAGAGGAAGATGTGATGGAAGAAGAATAAAAAATGTGCTGTTCTGCAAATATCATCCTCAATGGGGAAAAACTGAAACCATTCCAATTAAAGTCCGGAACCAGGCAAGGATGTCCACTCTCTCCACTCCTTTTCAACATAGTTCTGGAAGTCCTAGCTAGGGCAATAAGAGAAGAGAAAGATATAAAAGGAATCCGAATAGGGAACGAAGAAATAAAGTTATCATTATACGCGGATGATATGA
>PVHY01024883.1:0-19093 GCA_004024945.1 Uropsilus gracilis | reverse complement strand
CCTGTGGAACCGCAGGCTCTCGTTGCCCGGGGTACCACGGACTCAAGCCATCCCCAGCCTCAGCTTCCCAGGTAGCTGGGATTACAGGTGTGCGCCACCACGCCCAGCTGTTTTTTTGGAACCAGGTCTCACTACGGGCCCCAGGCGGGACTCGAACCGCGATCCCTGGCCCCGGCCGCTTCATAGGCTGAAGCTTACAGGCACGAGCCACTGTGCCCGGCCAGGGGGACTCTTGAGCTGATTCCACTTTCTCTTCTCAGGGTGCCGCACCCCAGCCCCCTGCTCCCCGCCCCGGCATCATGCATCGGACCACACGGATCAAAATCACAGAGCTGAACCCTCACCTCATGTGTGCCCTGTGTGGGGGCTACTTCATCGATGCCACCACCATCGTGGAGTGCCTGCATTCCTGTGAGTCGGGTGGGCAGGCCGGTTGACCTGGTGGGTAGCCATCGCTGGGGTTGCCCGGTGTGGGGGGGGTGTGCAACATAAGGCCCTGCCCTGAGACCAGACACTGCCCCATGTCACAGGGAGGTGGAGTCCCATGTTCCAGGGACGCTGCCCGGGAGGGGACAGGGCGGGTTCAGCCCAGAAGTGAACTCAGGGACTGTTCTCTGAAATCAACCTGTGAAATCTCAGTCTTCGCTGTGGCTGAAATTATTCCCCCTGAGGACGTAGACGCCCCTGGCTGTGGCAAGGGTTCCCAACCCTGGGAGGGGTTTAACAGGCTCCTGTCGCTTTGTACTCCTTTGGGGCTCGGGACTTGGGGCTCCCCTTGTGCCGGTCACAGACACTCAGATGCATGAGCTCTGTGTCCCCCCAGGAAGGAGAAGAGGCCATATATCTTTTGTGTCAAACAGGACCAAATGGGGCCTTTGAACAGACCTGGAGGCGGGGACCTGGGGATGAGAAGGGATGCCTGGTTGGGAGCGGAGGGTGTGGGGGTTGGTCTTGCATTATGAAGGCTCTGATTTGCCTCCTTCTTTCTGCACCCTCAAGTCTGCAAAACCTGCATCGTGCGCTACCTGGAGACCAACAAATACTGCCCCATGTGTGACGTGCAGGTCCATAAAACCCGGCCGCTGCTGAGCATCAGGTGGGCTGACGCTGCTCCTCCTGCCCGTGCCCATCCTGAACCTCTGGGCCAGTGCTCCTCTGTCCCTCCACCCTCCTTGCTTCCGGGAGCAAAGAGCCAAGATGGCGGCGGCAGGGAGAGGTTCTGGTTGTGGACCCAAGCCCCTTCCCTCCTAGATTTCATCCAGCTGGTTGAGAAATACTTGAGGGGTAAAGACCAGACTTGCAGGGACCCCAGTGCTCAGAGCCAGGGTCCAAGGAAGGGAGCTGGGTGGCAGGGTACTCGGGCTGGGGGGATTGGGGTGGGTGGTTGCTGAAAGAAACCTGTTCATTTTTCCCTAGATCTGACAAAACCCTCCAAGACATCGTCTACAAATTGGTCCCTGGGCTTTTTAAAGGTATCTACACACTATGCCCACCCCCCAAAAGCCCCCAAATTAAATAAATAAAGAGATCCACACACCTTCCAGTTACTGTCTCCACCAGCCTGTTGCTCCCTATTTTTTGTTTTGTTTAATTGAGACGAGGTCTCGCTATTTTTGCCCATGGATCCGCAGGCTCTCATTGTCCGGGGGTCACAGACTCAAGCAATCCCCAGCCTCAGCTTCCCAGGTAGCTGGGATTACAGGTGCGCGCCACCACGCCCAGCTATTTCTTTTGGAACTAGGTCTTGCTACGGGCCCCAGGCGGGACTCGAACCGCGATCCCTAGCCCCAGCCGCTTCATAGGCTGAAGCTTAGAGGCACGAGCCACCGTGCCCGGCCTGTTGCTGCTCCCTGTTTACCCTGCTTCCTTCTTCCAGATGAGATGAAACGACGGCGGGATTTCTATGCAGCATACCCCCTAACAGAGGGTGAGTGTGTTCACTCGACCCTTTGTGTGCGCGTGTGCGTGCGTGCCCCTAGGCCTGGCATCGCAAGACTGGAGCAGCTGGGCCCGACTGCTGGTTGCACTGGGCTATCCGTCCAGGGGCCGCCTGACCATGGCTGGGCTCACCCTGCTGAGCCCCAGATCCCTTGGTCTTGGGTGGGGCGCCTTCCCCCATCCTGGGCCAGTGCCTCAGAGCTGTGTCTTGCTGCAGTGCCCAATGGTTCCAACGAGGACCGCGGCGAGGTTCTGGAACAGGAGAAGGGCGCTCTGAGTGATGATGAGATCGTCAGTCTCTCCATCGAGTTCTATGAAGGTGTCAGGCAAGTCCGGCCACGCCTGGTCCTTTCGGGTTTCCAGGCTGGGTTGCCTCCTCCTGTATTCCCCTGGGAGGAAAGCGTGTCTCCGGGAGGGCCTTCCGGTGTCTTAGGGAATTCTGCCTGCTGCGAGGGGGCCCCCTAGCTTCATTCTCTTCTCCCCAGGGACCGGGAGGAAAAGAAGGGCCCCCTGGAGAATGGAGATGGGGATAAGGAGAAGGTGAGTCTGCAGGCTGCCCAGGAGTGGGTGTGGCTTGGGAGGGAGTGCCAGGGGGAACCCCAGCCTCGGGTGCTCCTTTCCCAGCAGACAGGGGTGCGCTTCCTGCGATGCCCGGCCGCCATGACCGTCATGCATCTCGCCAAGTTTCTCCGCAACAAAATGGATGTGCCCAGCAAGTACAAGGTGCGTCCCTGGGCCCTCTGGAACGCTGAGTTGGTGTGGGCGTGTCTTAGCGTGTCTTGGCCACTGTTCTGAGCTGACTGGGTGGCCTCCAGGGCTGGCGTGGTTGGGTAAGAGCCTGGGTAGAGGGTAACTGAAAATAAAGAGAGGGTATCTGCACAGCTGAAATCGGTGTACAGAGGTGCATGGGACCCCGATGGGGTGCCTGTGCGTGCGTGTACGTAAGTGCACGCTTGATTGCACACTTAGAACTATGGCAGAGAAGTGTATTCAAAATATGGGGTCTGGGCCGGGCGCCGTGGCTCGTGCCTGTAAGCTTCAACCTATGAAGCGGCTGGGGCTAGGGATCACAGTTCAAGTCCCGCCTGGGGCCCGTAGAGAGACCTAGTTCCAAAAGAAAAAAAAATAGCTGGGTGTGATGGCACGCGCCTATAATCCCAGCTACCTGAGAAGCTGAGGCTGGGGATTGCCTGCGGTTCCACGGGCAAAAACAGCGAGACCTAGTTTCAAAAAAAAAAAAAAAAAAAATGGGGTCTTATCTGGGGTCAGTTGACCGAAGAGCTTCTCTGGGAGCTCTGGGCCATTGCTGCTCCCACTGGAATGTGTCTGTGATTCCTTAGACATCTTGTTAAGATTCTGGCTCTGACTCAGTGGATGCAGCATTTCTAGTAAGGTCCCAGGTGCCTTTGCTCCTGGCCCATGGACCACATTTTGAGTAATGGGGCTCTATGATAGCGGATCCCAAACTTGGCCACAGGTCAGAGACACATGAGGAGCTGTAAAACCTGACTTGTCATCCTAGACAAAGCAGACTCTGGGGTTCAGTTCCAAGTGCTGGTATTGCTTCAAGCCCCCTGGGTGATTCCACCCTGCAGCCAGGGTGGAGCCAGTGCTCCTCCTGAGATCCTGCCCACCTGGGCCCCGTCTTTGCCCACCAGCTCCTCTGGGTTCTGCCAGAGATAGAAAGGAACCTAGACAGCTGTGTGGACGACCAGGGGTGAGGGCGTTATCTCAGTTGGGACAACTGACACAGGCAAATCAAATGCACCCTGAGACCCTGGGTATGGAGGGACCCCTGCAAGTCCACCCTCACCTCCCATCGCCCCTGAAACTTCTGGTTTGGAGCTTCTGTTGAATGGCCAGAACCCGGAGCTGGGTCATGGTGTCCTTTCCTTCTCCAGGTGGAGGTGCTATACGAGGACGAGCCACTGAAGGAATATTATACCCTCATGGACATCGCCTACATCTACCCCTGGCGGAGGGTGAGCCCCTGGCCAGTGCTGGCCTCGGAGCAGGCAGGACTGGGAGGGGGGCCCCTGCAGGCCCTGGCCTTGGTGTGTGGCTGCATATGGGCTGCCCGGCTCTAATCACGACAGTCCAGCTTTTGTCCCACGAGCTGGCGTGTCTCGGGTGGCCGGTCACACAAGGTCGGCCTCCAGGCCCTCTCTCACTAATGACATGTCCCGATAGGGGGTCAGCCAAGAGGGTCTGGTGGCTGTGGAGGAGGACATGTTGCTTTCTGCTTTGAGGGCTCTCGTTCCTGTTGCTCAAGTCTCTGGTCTTCTGCGTCCTTTCTGTCTCTGGTCTTCGGGTGCCCCTGTACCCTGGCAGCTCCTCCTCTCTCCCGGGTCTTTCTTGCCTCCAAGGTTCAGACCCTCACTTTCTTCTTGCTTGGAACTGGAGTGAGGTTGAGTGTCTGCCTCCTCGGCTTCCCTCCTGATACACTCTCCATTCCCTGCCTCTCTTCACCTCTTCTCCCTGCAGAACGGCCCTCTCCCTCTCAAGTATCGTGTCCAGCCAGCCTGCAAGCGGCTCACCTTGCCCACAGCGCCCACCCCCTCCGAGGGCACCAACACCAGCGGGGCATCCGAGTGTGAGTCTGTCAGCGACAAGGCTCCCAGCCCTGCCACCCTGCCGGCCACCTCCTCCTCCCTGCCCAGCCCAGCCACCCCCTCCCATGGTTCTCCCAGCTCCCATGGGCCCCCGGCCACCCACCCCACCTCCCCCACTCCCCCTTCCACCGCCAGTGGGGCCACGGCAGCTGCCAACGGGGGCACCTCAAACTGCCTGCAGACACCATCCTCCACCAGCAGGGGGCGCAAGATGACTGTCAATGGAGCACCTGTGCCCCCCTTAACTTGAGGGATCTCCCTCTTTTCCAGCCATGTCTCTCCACCCTCCACTTTTTCTGGACCCCCTTTTCCACCTCTTCTACTTTCCCCAGCTCCTCCCACCTTAGGGGTGGGGGGTGGGTTTTATAAATAAATCTCTATATATATGTACATAGGTAAAACCAAATATACATACTTATTTTCTATGGACCAGATTAATTTAAATGCCACAGGAAACAAATTCATGTGTGTGTACGTGTGTGTGGTGGGGTATTCAATTTCAGGGGTCTAGTGTAGTTTTCTCTGCTCTTTCTGGGGATGCCTGAAGGTAGGCTGGAGGGGCCCTGGAGGTGGGGTAAAGCCTTGCCCATCCTCGGGTCCCAAGGCAGGTGGGGTGTTGAGAGGTTCTCACCACCCGCCAAGCTCTAGGCACAACTCTTAACTGACTGTGGGGTCTACCCTGGCTCTCCCCCCATCTTGGCTGCTGGCCCACCTGACTGCCGCTGCCCCCCCCCCAATGTTGAATGTCCAGAAAATCACTAAGACAGTGCCTTTTACCAATGTGGTTTATTCCCTGGCTCTGAGGAGCAGTGGGTAGTAGGCCAGGTGTCTCCCTTACCTCCTCGGTCAGTGCAAAGTGTGCACTGAATGGACAGTCCAACCCTCGCCACCAGTGTGAGGCCCTTGCGTCACACATCTCGAGGAAGCGAAGACTGAAGCCATCCATGGGTGACCAGACCCTCGAGTCCACCGTGGCTTTAGGCTTACGAACCACTTTGCCCACTCCAGCCCGTGCCCCCCTCCCAGGAATCCTCAGAGCACGTCTCACCTGGGGACCTGGAGGGGAGAGGTGGCTGACCTCAGATAAGCACAGACCCCAGATTTTTGCCAAAGGCAACAGCCCTCCAGTCCCCTCCCCCACCTCAAGCTGTGGCCACATCCGGAAATAACAAGGACAGAGGCATCTACAAGCACAAGAGGAGAGAAACTGACCTCCACTCCCTCCTGAGAGGTCGACGGACCACCCCTCCAGGGGCAGACCCCAACACCCCCTGCCCACCTGTTTTCCTCCGATGTACATAGGCCACGTGGGGGAGATTAGGAGGCAAGACCATCCCTCCCGAAGGGTTGGGTCGGGAGCCCCCCTCCACCTTTGTCTGTGTTTGCACCTTGTCCTGTGTCCAAGGTGCTGTGACTGTATCCTTCTCCTGCCCTGGGACATTTGTATCTCCTGGCTTTGTAATAAATGCTGCATACTCTCCAGGCCTGTAGTTCTTTGGGGCAGGGAAAGGGTGATGGGCCCCCCGGCCACGGCCTCAGGTCTCCGGCTCAGCTGCTGCTCTGGGGAGGAGGGTTACCGTGGACTAACCCTGCACTGCCCCTCCTGGGGGTCTGTCAGGTGCCCTCGGTCCACAAACAGGTTGAGTCGCAGAGCACGGTGGCCATACCCTCCACCAGTGAGCACCAGAACACTGCCCTGGGGGTCAGCTTGTTTAATGCCATCCTCATACCAGCCAGCCCATTACCAGGCTCGCTTCCCAGATGCCCCGGAGGGAGACCTCAGATTATGGAGAACAAGCGCTTGACGAGTCAGCTGTGTGTGCTGGGTTCCTGGATGACCCCCTGGAAAATTTCCTTCCCCACAGAGGTGCTGAGGCCACAGGGGCTGGTCCCTCAGAGTGGGGAGCCCACTTCAGCCTTCTGCACCCTCTCACTCCTGTGGGTGCCATCGCAGTATGGGGGCTTCTGGGTGGCCTTGCAGGTACAGAGGGCCACTGTGCGGGTCTCCTCGGCCTTGAACTTGAGCGGAGACAGGCCAGTGCGTTGGAAGAAGTGGGAGCCATCACAGAAGGGCTGGTAAGAGAAAGAGAAATTAGACACCTGACGTGTCTGGGGAGGGCAAGTCTGGGAGGGGCAGAGACAGGGCTAGTTTAGGGGTTGGCTCCAGAATGTGGCCACCTGCCTTCACTAGGGGTGTTTGCTAGGTGAGGGCAGTGAGTAGAGCTGTCCTGAGGATATGTCCCTGGCAAGGAGTTGGTGTTCAGGAAGTATCTGTAGCAGCAGTGTCTGGGGCCAGGGAGGCTGGACACAAGGTCTGACGTTTCGAGGTGAACTGGGACCCCAGGTACCAGCAGTGCTTACTGCAGCTGCATGTGTTGTGTTTAGCAGCCAAGTCTCTGCTGGGTGATGAAATTCATCTTCCCCACATACTCAAGAACCACAGGGAGAGGGCCTGCATGCCTCATGGTGCTTTAAGACCAGGGTGCTTTAAGACTGGGGTACGGCTGGCTGGGCATGGTGGCGCATGCCTGTAAGCGGCAGCCTAGGAAGCCACGGCCGGGGCCAGGGATTGCGGTTCGAGTCCCACCGGGGGCACACAGCGAGACCTAGTTCCAAAAAAAATAGCTGGGATCCGGGCACGGTGGCTCGTGCCTGTAAGCTTCAGCCTATGAAGTGGCAGGGGCTAGGGATCGTGGTTCGAGTCCCGCCTGGGGCCCATAGCGAGACCTAGTTCCAAAAAAAATAGCTGGGCATGGTGGCATGTGCCTGTAATCCCAGCTACCTGGGAAGCTGAGGCTGGGGATTGCTTGAGTCTGTGATACCCTGGGCAATGAGAGCCTGCGGACCCACGGGCAAAAATAGCAAGACCTAGTCTCAAAAAAAAACCAAAAAAATAGCTGGGCATGGTGGCGTGCACCTGTAATCCCAGCTACCTGGGAAGCTAAGGCTGGGGATGGCTTGAGTGTGGTACCCCAGGCAACGTGAGTCTGCGGTTCTGGGGGCAAAAACAGCGAGACCTAGTCTCAAAAAAAAAAAAGAAAAGACTGGGGTATGGCCTTTGTTCGGTCCAGAAAGAACTGGGCGTGTTTGAGTTTGTTTGGTCCAGGAAAGAACTGGGTGTGTTCAAAGATGGGGCCATTCTGTCTCAGAGAACTGGCGGCTATCAGGGGCAGGAGCACACTCCCTGCCTATCCTGAAGTTGTTCAAGGGGAGACTGGTTAATCATGGAAGCTGAAGCCTGGAGAAGTGTCCTAACATGTTAGCAACCTGGAGTCAAGGCCTCTTGTAGGCGGGAGGCGGGGTAGGAGGAGAGCTGAGAGAAGTGCACAAATGAAAACCAGCTATCTGCCCCAGGGGAACCAAAGGTGGGAGGCTCGGTAAGTGCTAGGCCCGGCTTACCTGGGTCCCCGTAGCACATATCACCTCTTGAGCTAAGTCCACAGTAAATCAAGTGCAAAGCAGAACCAGGGACCCCAGGCTGGTGACCACACAAGCTCAGATGAACGCAGCTGAGAGCTCAGGAAGGAAAGGGGCCCTGGGGACTAAGACTATGGGGCAGAGTCCTGCTGGATGCTTGGTTCCCAGGGCAGAAGGGAGCTGGGGCAGGCGGTGGGGAGACGGCCCACACAGCCAGGAAAGAGGGCAGCTGAGAAGGCCCAGGAGAGGAAGTGCGGCTGGCAGGGCAACCTCAAAGTTGGGGTTCAAAGTCTGGGAACCTTTAGCTTCCTGGAAGGGGAGAGGAGTGGCTTAGGAGTGGGAGCCTGCATGTGCTTGAGAGAAGGAGGGGTACCACCAGATGGGCCAGGTCTGTCTCAGATCTCCTCTCAAAGTGCAGATGCAGAGAAGCTTAAGGCTGTTGGTGGTGCTGATCCCCAGCCTCCCCTGTGGTCTCTTAGGTACATGGGGTGGGGGTGGGGGGGTGGGGGGGTTGAGGAACATCTTGGGCAGAGCTCCCAGGAGGACTGAACTCTTCCCAAGTAGGGGTGTCAAAGCCATTGGGGAGGGGGAGAGGTCTCTCACCTGCTTCTTGCTGCGGCCACACACACACCATCTGTAGGTTTTCCCAGCCACCAGCTCCACCTTGATGGGTGTTTTCAGGGCCACTACAGGCTTAGCTGGGGATTTGGGGAACCACCGGGCCTGTGGCAAAGATGATGAGACCAGTCCAGGCCCTGGAAACACTTTTCAGTTTACGGCCCTTCCAGGTACAGTTTCCCACTCACCCCAGTCCCTTGCTCAGAGGCTGATCTGAGGCCACCAGCAGGGACACTTCCTAGCACCCCAAAAGGACCCTTTGCTGGACAGACATCTCCAGCCCATATGGAAACTCAGGTTTCAGGGTCTAGCAGTCTTCCCTTCAAGGTCTCCTTGGCCCCTGCACTGTGTTAGGAAGGGGCAGAATTCTGGCCGCCTAAGTGGAGCAGGGGGCGCTGGGGTTCTCAGGCCACACCTAAGCCTGGCTCCCCACCGGGTGCCGCCCCCCCCCCATTCCCTGCGGCCCACACCTCCATGGCAAGGTACGAAGAGCCTGGAGTGTCCAGCAGGGCTGACCTTTTCGGGATCAGCTCTCCAGGCTCTACCTTCGGGGTATCTGGGGGGCTTGTAGGGCGAGAGGGCAAAGCGATCCTTACCAGCCAGGAGGAGATGGCCCGCCTCTGGCTCAGCTTCTGCAGGACGCGCTGGACAACAGGACACGGAAGTTTGTAAACAGAAAAATACATCGTTACAAAGCAGAGGACTTCCCGGGGGACGCCCCTGGGAGCTAAGAGTCGCTGGCGCTGCTGGCGCTGAGGACCGGAGAGGAAAGCCAGGGTGAGAGGGAGGCGCCAAAGGACAGGAAGGCGCTTCCTGGACAAGGGCCGGAGCCCCGCCAGCCAGCGCCCTGGGAGGGATGCAGGGACTCGAGGTGGCCCCGGGGGTGGGGGGTGGGGTGCTCAGCCGAGTGAGAGGCCGGGCGTGGCCTGGGGCGGGGGAGGGGAGGGATCTGGTGGGACACGCGCCACGAGGGTCTCACCCAGGCCGCCGGCTGCAGGAGCAGCCCCACGCCGCTCATGTCGCCCCCACCTCCACCGCGCCCCGCCGCACCCCGCCTCGCCCCGTTGCCGGGTCCGCCCCGCAGCGGGGTCACCTTCCGGCTTCCCCCGCCTCCTCCCGCGCGCCCGCCCCTCCCCGCCTGGCCCGGCCCGGCCCGGAAGACGCAGCCGCTCCGACGTCGCCGCGCGGGGAGGCCGGGGGCCGGCGTGCGTGGCCCAGCGCCGAAGCCAGCAGCCTCCTCGGCTCCCCTGGGAGTCCGGAGGGCGCTGTCGGGCCGAGCGCCACCTCCCGGGGCACCACGGGGCGGGTGGGAGCCTCCCGGGAACCACTGTCTCCGCAGAGTGGAAAGGCAGTGTTCTCAGCACGGTGCGGGGCGTCTGCCTGTCCCCCGGCGGGGCTGGGTTCCTGCCTGCCGGGGTCTCCGCACTGCGTTCTTGCGGGTGGGGCACCGGTATTGGAGTTTTCAAGATGCAACCTTGGCGTTGGGGGCATCTGGGCTATGAACTACAGATGATTCTAAGAGCTTCAAGGGATGCACTTGAAGGCCGGGCATGGTGGCGCATGCCTGTATGCGGCAGCCTAGGAAATCGTGGTCGGGGCCAGGGATCGCGGTTCGAGTCCTGCCGGGGTCATGTAGTGAGACCTAGTTTCAAAAAAATATAGCTGGGCGTGGTGGCACATTCCTGTAATCCCAGCTACCTGGGAAGCTGAGGCTGGGGATTGCTTGAGTCTGTGGTACCCCAGGGAATGAGAGCCTGCGGTTCCACGGGCAAAAATAGGGAGCCTAGTCTCAAAAAAAAAACAAAAAACCAAAAAAAAAACCAAAAAACAGTTGAGACCTAGTCTCAAAAAAAAAAAAAAAAAAGGGAGATTCACTAGAGCATACCCCTACCCCAGCTGAGGCTCCCGCAGTTGGCATTGCACCCCCTTCCCGTCAATAAAGCCACACAAAGCAGGGTCTCTTTGGATTTTTTGTAAAACATTCTTTTATTAAAAGAACAAGTGCTGTTTACGAACTGCCCTTCGTACAAATGACATCCGTTATACAAAGATACAAGATCCCGGTGATGCACAATTCCAGGCTTGGGGAGGGCGTGGGCACTGCCTTGTGGGCTGAGGATATACAGGTTTTAGAAAGAATGAAAAAGGAGCCCCTGGGTTTGCAAACTGTGGCTCCCCCTCCCTGCTCCTCTGGGAAGGGTCTGCTACATAGAGAAATGTGGGGCGGACGGGGATGAGAGAGTTTGGGTCTCCAGGCCCAATACTTATGTCCCAAGTTGGGCTGGAGGAAGTGAACAAAGGGCGACGAAGGCACCCCCTCAGGCCCCCACTTTTCAGTAGATCAAGTCAGAGTGGTCAGGAGCCACACCTATTTTGAGTCTGGACTGATGTGACCAGAGGGAGGCTGGGTACTACTGTACCCTGCTATCCCAAAATGCCCAGGTGAAGTGACCTTAATCCCTCCAGGCACCTCTCCCCAGGAAAGTGGGTTGGGTTACAGGAGAACTGGGAGGGAGCTGGCTACCCCTAACTCTGGCCCATGGTACACCAAGAGACCCGGGGAACCTATCTTTAAAATCCTGCCTGCATTCAGTTCAGCCAAGGAGAAATGTGGAGTTAACCCTTTCTCAAAGCTGGCACCTGACTCTGGCTCCTCCATTCTCGGCCTTTCCCTGGAGTACGTCCCTAGAACACGGCACAGGAATGGACAGGGGTCCTCTCATCAGCCTCAACATGGGGACACCTAGAGGCAGCAGGAGATCCAGGAGCCTGAGGGGAAAAACTCACACACACAGATAGCTAAAACTTAAAAAAAAAAAAAAAAAAAAAAAGGCAACATTTAAAGTGTCATTGTCTGTGGAGAGGATCCATGAGCTCTGAGCTCCGATGGCCAGTGCAGCACAGACACCCCCCACCGGGGCACAGCCCTGCATTCACATCACACACCACATACCCAGGGCAGCCAGCCAGCCATGGCAGGCAGCGCTGTGGGCAGGAGAGCCGGTGACCAGGAGGTCAGGGTCCTGAGGGCTGGTCCTGGCTCTACCCCTCCCAGGATTGGCACCTGTGAGTCAAGGAGCTGGCTCCCACAATCCCTAAACACAGGTCCGTCCAGCTCTGACACACATACCAGGTGCTGGACAGTGGCCCTGCATGCACACCTCACTCACAGCTCCTCGCTGAGCGTGCTGATGCATGAAGCTCCACTCTCAGGCATTTTCACACTGAGCTTCCGCCCCCAAAACCACATCCTTCCCCTCCCCCCAGACAGACAGCTCTACAAATCTGTATCTCCTCCCATTCCCTATCCAAATTCACCGGGAAAAAGATATGAGGCTGGGAAGAGGCTGAGGTCAGGACCGCCATCCCCCGATCTGCATCAGGATCCTACTCCCTCCAGACTGCTCCTAACAAACCTCCTTCCAAAGAAGGAAATGCCACTACCTCCATCACACCCACCCTTCAGCCCACTCTTCCCCAGCAGGGGTCCTTCAAACCTTACCTGACTGCCTGCCACTGCAACCCCCCAGGGGGGCAAGATGGAGGACAGACTCCTGGAGGGGAGAACCTGGGACTGTGGGGGGGTGGGGTGTGGGGGAGGTCTTGGTTCCAGTGCATTCATCATTTGGACCTCTCACAGCAGCCTTGGCGTGGACTTCCTTCCCTCACCATCCAGAACAGAAGTGGACTTGAGCACTAAGTGGCCGGCCTTGGGCCAGGGCGTGGGTGTGAATGGCAGCTCTTCTAAGATTCTCTGAGGGTTCCTTTCTTTTCAGTGGTTGGGGGCAGGGAGATAGAGAGCTTAATAGATGAAGATGCATAAAATACTGAATCCTATCATTTCTTTCTAACTGGTACTTAGCATTAATAAAAGTATTTCTGAGGTCATCACAACTGCCCCCCCTCCCCCAAGCCCTTGCAAGTGCCTAAGAAATTGCCTCTGAAGGATTCCCCACCCCCCTCCATTATCAGCTCCCTAACATCTTACAAAGTCTTATCAACAGGAATATTAATATTATTTTCAGTATCAGAAAAAAACCAGTTGAGCAGCACAGGCAAAAATATATCTGCACTACGTTTCTGTTGTTGCCAAAAATATACACATCTTCTTTTCTTTATTAAAAAAAAAAAAAAAAAAAAAAAAAGCCACCAACAACAAAAACCCAAACAGAAACACACAAAAAACTCCACACATGCAAAGAGACTGACAAGACATGAGCATCAGGGAAAGCTGGAGACGCCCTCTCCTCATCCCACCCCAGTGCAACTGAAACACACAGCACCCGCCCGCGCCCCTCCTGGCCCCCACCCCGGCCCTGGCCCCCAGAGGCTCTGGGCACACGGGGCTCTTTAAGGTGAGAACTGCCCACTGCACCCCAGGGAAGTAGCTGGTGGGTGAAGGGACAGCTGTTAGGTCAGCTTAAGCATAAGCACCCCCCTGGCAGGTGGGGGTGAGGGAAGGGTTCAGGGAGGCAGGCAAGCTAGTTCCAGGAAGGAGGTTTTCACTAAAGGAAGTGGCACTTTGCCCTCCCCCCCTCAATCCCTGGGGCTCCCCTGTGCCAGAGAGGCAGAGCCAATGTCAGCGAAGAAGCTGGAAGAGATGCTCGGAGGGGCACTGAGACTACGTGGGTCTGGGGGAGGGAAGGCAGGATATTACCCTGATTCAAAGCCCCCGGCCCCAGTTACTCTCCAATATTGGAGTACTGTTCTGGTTTCTGTTAACCATTCATGCCCCAGAGGGGACCAAAGTTGCTGAGGTGGGGAGGGTGCCAACAAGAGCAAGAGCCCCCTCTGGCGCGGCCTCCTGTGAGCACTGCTCCTACCTCCACCCTCGGCTGCCCCAGGTCCAGAGGGAGACATACACGCATGCACACACACACGCACACGCACATACACTCGCTCTCTCTCTCTCTCTCTCTCTCACTATGTCAGGCAGCTCCATCTCCCACCCTGGCACTCCTAGTCCAATAGTGCAAACGAGGGGCAGGGCACCGAGGGGGCCAGGCCTCCTCCCCCTGCCCTTCCTCAACCCAGAGGTGGGGAGCCTTGCCATCCTGCCCCTTCCTCAGCCCCCTGGTCTACGGGCTTCTACAAGCTCAGCTTGTGACCCCTACTGGGGACGGGGAAGAGGGTCAGTGAAACAGTCCAAGGCTGCCTCCTGCTGTCTACCGAGCAAGCGGGGAAGACTGACAGTGAAGCGGGGCCACCCCTTCTTGCATGGAAGATCAAGGCAGGCCCAGGGCCCATCCCCCCGCTTCTTCCCACTGGGCTGCTGGGCCTTCTACCTGGATGGTCTGACTCCGACTTACGCCACGCCCACTTCGCTCTCTGGGGGACTCAGAACATGGGCTGAGAGCAGGTGCCCCTAGGTGGCCTGGGAGCCTTCCTCCCTCTGAACCCCTCACAAAGGGGTCAGTGCAGAGGGGCAGGGACCAGATGGCAGAGGCTCCCCTCTGGGTCTCAGTCCTCGGCACCAGGAGTGCCCCATGCTCCCCAGATCACGGCACAGACTTGGGCCAGAGCTCTCCGGTGTCTGGGCACAGGTGCCCGCGCCAGACTGGGGCCTCTCAGGCCAGGACCTTCCCCCTCCACCTGGGGGGTCAGGAGGGATGTGGATGGATTAGCCTTTTTCCTGGTTGACTGAGGCGCCTTTGTCAGCGGTCTGGAAAGAGAGGAAGGGAGGCTGGGTGTCCAGGAGGTGTCCGATCCTCCCACCCAGCCAAGAATAGCTTCCTGGGCAGAGAGAGCTGTCGAGAGTGCAGTGAAGGGGCCTGCTGAAGCCCCTGGCTTGGGCTCTGACCAGTGCACACAGCATGGGGAGGGAGGCCTGTACCAGGGTGCCTGGCTAAATGGGCCTGTGCCAGCCAGGGGTCCCAGTGACAGAGCAGAGGAAGAAAGGGGACCTTTGCTCAAAATGGTTCACCCAGAGCATCACCTTTTTCTAAGTGGCCCACTCAGAGGACACAGCCTTCCTAACTGGTCTCAGTTGTGAGGCTACTAGTCCCCTGAGCACTGGCCGAGACCAGAGTGCATGTGTCTGGGATCTGCTGAGGGCTGCAGAGGTCCCAGATCTGGACCGGGGAGGGGGTTTGGCTGACCTGGGGTCACTTCCTTCTGCTGGTGATACACCTGATCATATACCTTCTACCTCCGCCCATCACAGAGAGAGGAGACAGGACAGCCCCGGACTCCTACTCACCCCTCCTTTGGGGCCACTGCCACTGCTGTCCGCCCCCGACAGGCTGAGGAAGGGGTTGGTCTGGGCAGTGAGGACTGGAGGTCCGCCTGCTGCTGCTACTGCTGCGGCCGCAGCTGCTGCGGCCATGAGACTTGTGTTGTTGCCGAGTGATGGAGTTACCAGGGCTCCGGCGGGCAGCAGGGGTGGGGCAGATGCTGTGGGCAGCAGGCCAGGGGTGCCCGCGGACAGCAGCGGGGTGGAGCTTCCTGCCAGCAGGCTGGCCATGGGCAGCTGGGAGCCCCCGGCCATCTGCAGCCGCTGCAGCTCCCGCTTCTGCTGGATCTGCTGGATCATCTGGTAGACAACTGTCTGGTGTTCCTGCGAGGAGGCCAGGCTGCCCATCGGCCAGGGCTCCCCAGGGCCAGCGTGCCTTGCTGAACCCAGGCCCTACCCCCACTGTAGGACCAGAGGGCAGGTGGCCTCCAATCAGTGGACACCAGGTTCTGTCTCCTGCTTTTGTCTCCGAGCCTCAGTCCCCCTCTCTGGACAAGACTGGCTGTCCTGTCCGCCCTCAGCACTTGCCAGCTGGAGACTGGTGGCCAAGTGCAGTACAGGGAACATCTCTGGTTCCACCCTCCCTTGTGAAAGCTGAAAGCTGCTCCTCAGTTGCCATGGCAGCCACAACTGCCCACAGGGGTGTGGTAACACCCCAAGTCAAGGAACACTAAAGTAGGTCAATAGTTCTTGACTTCCTGGCTATTTTTCTTTTAAGATTTACTACTTTGCTCTGAACAGGCACAGCATTTTTGGTGTCCCCCAAACCAAAACAATTTATCTAGGTTTCATCTTAATAAATCTTGCTCCACGGACCCCTGCTCCATCTGGCGTGACAGGTAACCAGCTGAACTGGTTTCTGATCTATAGTCTACATTTCCTGATCTGAAAATGGTTACTTTTTAACTTCCTGCATTTATATAGGTGCACGCATTACTTTTACATGTCTCTCTGTTGGAAGACAGAATTACTTCCCCCTTTGCCTCTCTACAAGGTCAAACGTCTGCTCTCTGAAGGGTATCTCGACAAAACCTGACATGCATAAAGACCCGAAAGGAGCTCTCGGGACATCCAAAAGGGGTGTCAGCTGCTCAGTTATCTCTCCACAAAGAGCCTCAAGTTCCATTACTGAGGACTCGTCAAGAGGGCATGAGGCTGTGAGGTGGGGCGGCCACGGCTTCCCTTCCTCAATGCCCAAGGGGCCCTGAGAGCATCTTTGCCCCCTCGTAGCCACAGGTCACAGGAAGTCAGCCCCTGCCCCACGGGCACAACCTCAAGCCCAACCTGGACCCTCTGAGCTGGACAGGGGAGCAGGGGGCCTCAATGGCCTGGGGAAGGGGACCTTACCGGGGTCAGCTGCGGGGAGGCCAGGAGCTGCTGGAGCTGCTGGAGCTGCTGCTCTTGTTGCTGCAGGAGGTGTCTCTGCTGCTCTGTTAGGCTGAGGCAGGGAGAGAAAACACAGCCCATGGGAAGGGACAGGGAAACACTGCTCCCGGCCCCCCCGCAGTCCCCAGATTCCCTCAGACCCAGGTGGAGAGAGACAGGGGTGTGATTTAGGAGGCCTAAAGAGAAACAGACTGAGCTCACGGAGGACAATGGGAAGATACAGTCAGATGAAAGCACTTTCCCAGAAAACACAGGTCAGAGTACAGAAATACAAGGCCATCTCGTCCTACAGAGCCACCATCCAAAGGGCACACGAGCATCTACCACCTGGGGAGTGCCTGGGCCCAAGATATCACCAGATTCTATACCCTGTGAGACTGTAGGACATCTGTCTCTCCTGGGGACTGCGGGGCTTAAGGGGTATCCCTCCCCGAGCCAGCCTCCCCATCCCCCTTCCCCAGGGCTGAGCTCTCCCTCACCTGTTGAGACAACCTGGCAGCTGCAGCGCAGGGGCCCCGCCAGCCTGGCTCAAGCCCGCAGGGTTGGGGGCAGCAGCCCCATTCAACCCCCCCAGGAGCCCATTAAGGGGCAGGGCCCCGCTGCCCGCCAGCCCCCCCAACAGCCCGTCAGCCATGGGCATCGTCCCCAGTGCTGCTGCCCCGGATGCCCGGCCCAACCCATTCTGTGGCTGGGGCGGGAGCGGGGCAGGGGCCCCAGGCAAGGCCAGGGGCAGAGTAGCAGGGCTCTGCTGGAGCAGGGGCAGCGGTGGGGGCGTGCTGTGGAAGGACAGCGACGAGCTGCTGCGACTCGGGCAGCCTGAGTGTGGGTCCTGGGGAGGGAGGGGGAAGGGAGGGGTCAGAGGGGCAGGGGGCCAGCATGACACTTCTGGCCCCCGGCCCAGCACCCACCAGCATTCTCACAGTATACAGTCATCCCCACCTCACCCCCAGGCAGAGCCACCCAAGAGGAAGAAGCAAGGCCCAGGGATAAAGGCTAAGAACCCAAAAGTCTTCCCAAGTCATGTTTACAGATCACTTGCGGGGACCCAGCACCCCTCATCACCCTTGCTTGGTAACGAGCAGCGATGGCAGTAGTAGCCATCTAGACCGGGGTTCAGGGCTGGACCTGTAGCATGTTGTTACATGGGTAGGTGAAGCCGCTGACTCTTAGACTAAATAACTGCAGGCCAGAGCTTCCTGCGAGGTCAGGTCTGAAGCCTGTATCCGCAGGGCAACAGCTTGGCTGGCCCTTTCGTCTCGGTTTACTCGCGTCTAACACGGGGTAATAGTAGTATCTACCCCGAAAGTTACTGTGAGGACTGAATAAGCCGATAGCTATAAAAATCTCAGCACAGGACATGACAAAGGGCAAGCGGGCAATTAGTGTTAGTTATTATTATGGTTTTTATTGCCCAAGTCACACAGTTAGTAAGTGGCAGGGAGAACAAGGACCCACATTGTTTGACTTCAATAGTAACCACAATTTAACAATAGCAACTGCTACCCCAACCACTGCCAATTACATAGGGATTACTTTGTGTGAGGCACAGTAATAAGGCCTTCACAAATACTTCTCAGAGGGCCCTTCCCTGGCCACCCTATATGCATGTATCCATAGAAGAATCCCCCTCCCATTCTCCCTCACAGCCCTCAGATTATTCCCATCCTAGTCCTTTTCCTGGTTTCTGGGACTGAACCTATCTTCAGGAGCAGGGCTGCGTCGATGGTGACAGCTTACCCAGTGCCTGGCACTAAGCGAGCACCTCATAATTATTATTTAATCAATGAATGAATGGCTCAATCAACCAATTGTTCAGCCACTGCCCAGGCTGCAATGGCTGCGGTGTGGAGATGAGAGCTGCAAGTTCTTCTGTCTCCCGCTCTTACTCGCCCCCACCCCCTTCACCGCTCCCCGCGGCTCCCACCTCGGAGGATGTAGACAGCGAGTTGTCCAAACCCAGGCTGTTCTTCCCCGGTGGGCTCTTGCTGGTGCTCAAGGAATCGCTGCTGCCGGCTGAAGAACGGGGCGCGGCGGGAGGTCAGGGAGTCGCAGCCAGTTCGGACCTCCAGGCAGAATCCCCCACCCTTGGGGTCAACCTCCCGGGCAGGGCGGCACCCCTCACCTTGGGGAGGCAGACCGTAGGGCCCAGGGACAGGGCCATTGGCGGCAGGCATGGCGGCAGACAGGGCAGGGAAGGGCACCGAGAGCTGCACGTTGAGAATCTGCAGCCGCTCCTTCTTGGCCGTCAGGCTCAGGATCTGCTCCTGAAGGCGCTGGTTTTCCTTCTGCAGCGCGTGCAGAGCCTTCAGCATCTCCACGACTGCAAAGAGAGGGCGCCAGCACCTGAGGCCCGAGGGGGCGGGGCGAGAGGGCCAGGGGCGGGGCCTGGCGGAGGAGCCGACCACGTCCCACGCGAGAGGAGGCACCGGCCTGGGTACCCAGGTGAGCCTAGAGAAGTGGGGTCTGCGGAGCTGGAGGTGTGAGGGCCAGGGCGGGACCTGAGCTCGGAGCAAGGCCTTGGGAGAGAAGGGGCGGGCGGAAGTTGGGGTTTCTTTAGCTGTGGACCAGGCGTCGCCTTTGGGTCAGGCGGGACGGGGAAGGGGCTGGGGTCAGGCACCCGGCGTAGCAAGGATTAAAGGTTGGTAAGCATTCGGCCACCAGGGGCAGAACCTTAAAGGCGAGTGGCGCGAGGTGACCGTAGCCTGGGGGTCTTGGTCGCCCAGCGCTGCGGGCACCCCTTCTTACTGTTGACTCCCGCCTCGCCGTCGCCCTGCTTCTCCAGCAGCTGCTCCATGTTAGTGGTTCCGGGGGCAGCTGGGTCTAATTGGCCGCCCCCGCAGGGGGCAGATGCCGTCTGGTCAAAGAGTGCGGGGAGGCTGCTGATGGGGGA
>PVHY01024882.1:0-19041 GCA_004024945.1 Uropsilus gracilis | reverse complement strand
GGGGGGGAGGCTATTTCATGGAGAGCTCTGAGCACAAAAGGGGGCGCTGTGTAGTTCCCTCCAAGATGACAGGACCAGCCCCGACTGCCCTGGGCCAGGATCACAGTGAAGCAAGTGAAACACGCCTGGGTGCAGGATTGAAGGCTGTGCCCCAAGATCTGTAAGTCAGGTACACAATATCTTAACACACTGTTCTCAGAATGAAAACCCCAATTGCTTGATAAGCGGAATATTAAAAGTCTAAGCAAAGGCAGGAGCCGACAGGGCGGGACCCGGATGAGGCAAATGCGGCCAGACGGCTCACGTCAGGGTCAGATCCAGTCTTCGCAGCGTCGATGCTCTGCTTCTCGGGGGACGCAGAGGCCTTCACTTCGCTTTCTGGAATGTTGCATTAAAATGTTGTTATGCTGCTGAGTCCTCTGAACGGTTATGCCCGAGGCTGATGTCTCCCCCGGCTCAGCCTAACGCCAGCCCTGCTGAGCTGAGCAGAACAACGAAAGGCGCGCTGAACCCCAGCTCTTGCCTCCGTCCCCCCAAGTCCTGTGAGCTTGGGCAGGTGAACCCAGGCGCCTCTTTCATTGCTGAGCCCTCTCCAGGCTGTTTCCTCTTCCTCAGTGTCTCCAGCCCTGCCAGAGTGCCAGTCGTGGGTATACCTATTGTGCCATGAGCCCCGCTGGGCTGGAGCACAGAGACTCAAAGGCATTAAGTACCACCCACACCCGCTCTGCTGCTAGTGCACCCCATTTCACAGACGAGGACAGTGCGAGGTGGGGAGTGACTCCCTGCGGCCTGTGGCTGAGCACCTGTCTTCTGCTGCTCTTCACCCTGGGAGCGCCAGCTCCTCCGGCCATCACACTGGGGGCTGTGGGTTCTGGATCCAGAGGATACTGGCTGTCTCTGTCTACATGTCCCTGCTGACTTCCTAAACCTCCTTGTGCCTTAGGCTCCTTCGTTGTAAAACGGGGGTAATAATGACACCGATAGCAGAGCTATTATTAGGATTAGCTGGGTCAATCTATGTGATGTGTTTAGAACAGTGTCTGACGTGGACGTGACTGATTTTTGCACTGCAAATCCCACATTCCGGGAAATGCCTCAGTTCCCGGTAAACCAGATGTTCGGTAAATATATTTTGTTATGAGTATCATCACTGTTGTTGTTGATTTGGTGTCACTGCCTCCAGGAAGTCCTCCATGATTACCTCCAAACACTCTCAGCCCAAGTGTGAACTAGCCATCCCTCTCTGGTGTCCCCACAGCCTTTCATATTCTCCTCTCCTCACAGCACTGACTGTCTGGTATTGTATACCACAGGTTCTCCCCTCCAACTCTCTCGGAAGACTGTGCTCTCCAAGAGGCAGGCCCATAACTGCCCAGGTTTATATCTTGGCTCATGGGGTGGTGTCTGCCGTGGGTTAGGGGACCAAGAAATGATTGTTAAATGGCTGGATGAGTGAAGATGTGGTCTGGTTAGGGAGATACAAGTCAGCATAAAATATTATTAGATGGGAAAATGTTGAAGTCCTAAAAGGAACAGACATTATGCAAATCAGCCTAGTCTTCTGCAGAGGAAGCAGCCACAGAGGAGAAGTGCCTGTCCCAGCCTACACACCCAAGTGACCACAGACACAGGGTTGGAAGGACAGCCTCGAGGGTCTCCTGGTCTTGAGTTGAACAGGGTCAGGCATTTCCCCTGCCATCCCCTCTAGCAGGAGATGACCTGAACCCTCTATCTTGCCCAGTGAGGGCTGGGGAAGGATCCCAAGCCAGAGTGGGAAGTTCTGTATTTCGGCCTCATTGGAGAACATCAAGGCCAAAATCAGTACCAGAATCACAAGTACAAAGTACCAGAGGGGATGTGAACTGGAATTCTATCTTCAGTGGAAATATCCTCCATCGCAAAGGCCAAGCAGAAATCTTCAGATAACAGAAAAAATTAGAAAATGTGTCTCAGCGACCTGGTCAGCAACCCCCCCCCCCCACCCCGGGACCGGACAGAAGAAAGAATGGAAGAAAGTGATAGAGGCGGAAATCCAGACAGACACGGAGAATAAAGAGCATCAGAAATGGTGAATGAGTAAATGTGAAAGTCTATTTTTCTCATAATTTAATACATTGAAAGCAAACAATACATACTGCATTGTCGCGTGGGGTTTTGAATGTGTAGATGTCACCTATTCAACAATCACACTCTAAGAAATGGATGGATACCACGGTGGAGGGGTGGACGTGGAGCTACTTAGTTGGAAGCTTTTTCTATTTTGTGTCAAATGGTACAAAACCACTCTCTGTGGATCATGGGAAGTCAAGGGTGTTTGCTGAAACCCTGAGAGCAACCACTCGTGACAGCATTCACAAAGCTGTATTGCTGGAAACACTACTAACTTAATATTGAGTCCAAAAAAGCACTTTCTCTTTTGAATTTAATTTTTATTATTTCTTTTACTTTACATCGTTTTCTATCCCAGGATTCTCCCACCTTATCACTTGTGAACCATCGTCTTAGTCTTTTGTGCTCCTCCCACCCCTAGTTACCCCCCCATCTCGTGCTCTATGCTTCATTTTTGCCGAAAATTAATTTTAAATTTTTCTTGTCTGTCTGTTTGTTTTCCCTTTGTCCCTCATATAAGTGAGACCATAATTTTCTTTCTAGCTTATTTCCACTAACATGATTCCTTCCAGCACCATCCATGTTGCTGCGAATGACATACGCTTGTCCTTTTTGATTGTGGAATAATTTTCCATTGTGTACATAGACCACAGCTCTCTGTGCCATTTGTCTGTTTGGGGGCATTTGGGTTGGTATAAAAATGTATTTCAATCGGCAAAATGAATCCTAAACATGAGTCCGTCTGCATAAAGAATCCAAAAGAACAGTGAGGAAGGAGAGAAGAACAAAACCCGAGGACAGAGAGAAAGATAATCAAGCAGAAGACATGAGTCCAAGTCCGTCCACACGCTCATTAAATGTTCATGGGCTAAACACTCCAATTAAAAGGCAGAGATTCGGCCAGGCACGGTGGCTCGTGCTTGTAAGCTTCAACCTATGAAGCGGCCGGGGCTAGGGATCATGGTTCGAGTCCTGCCTGGGGCGCATAGCGAGACCTAGTTCCAAAAAATAGCTGGGTGTGGTGACGCATGCCTGTAATCCCAGCTACCTGGGAAGCTGAGGCTGGGGATGGCTTGAGTCTGTGGTACCCCGGGCAACGAGAGCCTGCGGTTCCACAGGCAAAAATAGCAAGACCTAGTCTCAAAAATAAATAAATAGATAGATAGATAGATAGATAGATAGATAAATAGATAAATGAAAATAAATAAATAAAATAAAAGGCAGAGATTGTCAGCCAGGATAAAGGTCCCGACGAGACAGAGAAGTGCTGGGGTGACTGTTGCCTCCTTGGTGCTGATACAGCTCATCAGCTGTTAAGACCTTGAGATTCTGGGTGCTCATTCCACCCCAAACCCTAGCCCCTTTCCCCCTGGGCACCAACCTCTCCAGTGTTTCAGCCTGTCACAGGGCAGGAACCCTGGATGCTTCCAGAACACTGGCCCATGACCCATTCAGGTTTGACATTTCCAGGCCTGTGTGCGTTGGTCGGGTTACAAATGTCGACCCCCGGATGAACATCGCCGTTTGAAACCAGGGCACACAGGAGCCTCACCGGGGTCTCGCCAGCCCCAGAACTTGCTTCCTGTCAGTATTTTGTTTCTCGCGCGCATGATGAAGAGAAAGCATCCTTGTCTTCGTCCATCATCAGGAGATGCCTCCAGGGCCACACGAAAGAGTTTCCCACAGTCACAACTAAACCTACCATCTCCGCAACCTTTCCGTGGAGCCAGGCGACCCGGAGAAGGTTTATTCTGAGTTCTACACCACGGTGAGGATAATCATCACAGCAAACGTGACAAGCAAAGGTGCCATCTGGCGCCTGTGGTAACACCGGGATGATTTCCAGTGGTTTAATTTGGGGACACATCTCAACAGGCCCTTGGGTTTTACGGGTTCCGCAGTATCGTTGAGCAGCTTCTCACGGCTCCGCCTGGAGCGTGCGTGCGCGTGTGTCCCAGCTGCGCATACGTGTGAGCACATGTGGGATGAGCAGGGCTCTTACCTCATGGGTCCTCACTGTTTTGGCGGCAGGAAGGGGTGACATGTCTACCTCCCAGCCTCTGATCTCCACCCGGCCCCTCCTCTGCTCAGCCTGGAGTGGGGCAAGCTCCCGCCACCCCTCCAGCAACATCCACGTCCCATCCCACCTGGCAACTGTGACCTCTGTGTCTGAGGGCAGGCGGGTCAGAGATGGGGTTTCAGAGACACGCATGGTGACCTCCCTGTGACCTCCAGCTCATCCAGTCTGGGCTGACACCTTTCTGAGCACAGCGCAGGGGAGGACCAACATCCTGTTCGTCACCAAGGTCCCTCGCTGGCCCACTGGACAGACCCACATGCCGCCAGGAGCTGCTTATTGCCGCCTTCCGAAGGCCTGCAGCCGGGCCTTGTAGGCGTCTTGGACATGACGGAGGCCAAGAGCACAGGTTCCAGCGCCACCTCTACCCCTGCCGGATGTGGTGAAGTGACACCACTGTCCTGGCTGTGCTGGGAGCCACCAGAGCCCGGGGACCCGTGACCCTCCCACCCCGGGGGTCTCAGAGGCTTGGGAGCCAGTGAGGATCGCCAGGCTGGTGGCTCAGGCTGAGCAGGGGCGGTGTGTGTGCTGTGCATGCGCACGGTGTGTCGGGGGAGTGACCCTCGTCCCGGCCTGGTCTCCCCCAGCTGCCTCTGGTCCCTTGGGGTGAGCACCCAGGGGCCTCGCTGGAGTCTGGTTCGTCCAGGTCATGGGTCCACCCAGACTGGGCAGCTGGGGCAGCCTTTCCAGAGATGCAGGGGAAGCCAGGTTGCCTTGTCCTCGTGCATGTTCTCTCTTCTCTCTCCTCCCTCTCTCTTCCCCCTCTTTCTCTCTTCTCCCCCTCTCTCTCCTATCTCCTCTCTCTTCTCTCTCTGTCTCTCTCTGTCTTTCTGTCTCTATCTCTCTCCTCTCTTCTCTCTCTGTCTCTGTCTCTCCTCTCTGACTCTGTCTCTCTCCTCTCTCTTCTTTCTGTCTCTCTGTCTCTGTCTGTCTCTCTGTCTGTCTCTCCTCTCCTGTCTCTGTCTCTCCTTTCTCTGTCTGTCTCTCTCCTGTCTCTTCTTTCTGTCTCTCTGTCTCTCTGTTTGTGTCTCTGTCTCTCCTCTCCTCTCTCTGTCTCTCTGTCTCTCCTCTCTCTTCTCTGTCTCTCTTCTCTCCTCTCTGTCTCTCTCCTCTCCTCTCTGTCTCTCTCCTCTTTCTGTCTCTCTGCCTCTCTCCTCTCTCTTCTTTCTGTCTCTCTGTCTCAGTTTGTCTCTCTGTCTGTCTCTTCTCTCTCTGTCTCTCTCTGTCTCTCTCTGTCTCTCTCTCCTCTCTCTTCTCTGTCTCTCTTCTCTGTCTTTCTCCTCTCCTGTCTCTCTCCTCTCCTCTCTCTGTCTCTCTCCTCTTTCTGTCTCTCTGTCTCTCTCCTCTCTCTTCTCTTTCTCTCTCTCTCTGTCTCTCTCTCTGTCTCTCTGTCTCTCTGTCTGTCTCTATCTCTCTCTCCTCTCTCTTCTCTGTCTCTCTCTCCTCTCTGTCTCTCTCCTCTCCTCTCTCTCCTCTCTCTTCTCATTCTGTCTCTCTGTCTGTCTCTCTCTTCTCTGTCTCTCTCTGTCTGTCTGTCTCTCTGTCTCTCCTCTCCTCTGTCTCTCTTCACTGTCTCTCTCCTCTCTTCTTTCTGTCTCTCTGTCTCTCTTCTCTCCTCTCCTCTGTCTCTCTTCACTGTCTCTCTCCTCTCTTCTTTCTGTCTCTCTGTCTCTCTGCTCTCTTTTCTCTGTCTCTCTGTCTCTTTCTCCTCTCTCTGTCTCTCTCTCTCTGTCTCTCTCTCTCTCTCTCTCTGTCTCTCTCTCTCTCTCTCTCTCTCTCACCAGGGGCCCAGTAGCTTCCATGCTGCCCTCAGGCTTCTGTCAATGCAAATTAATCCACTCGGAGGCGGCAGAGACTAAATGCGGCTCCAGACTCATTGTGTTTCCAAAGAGGAGGCAGAACAGGCCATGCTTAACCCAGCAGCAGCAGCGCCGCTTGGCACGCCTAGCACCCAGGCGCTCACGGGGAGGATGTCGAGGGTCAGTGTCCTTTCTGCACCCCCGGGTCACGGCTGGGCGGGAACGACCCTGGCCCCGGGAGTCGGGGAGACTGCTTCTCTGGTGCATGGGGCCGCCATCTGACCCCGTACCAGGCCTCAGGGGAGACAGATGCCGAGCGAGCGTCCCCAGCCCCACCCTCCTGGGCTGACAGGCTCAGTGTCAGCGGGAGACCTTTGGACCCGGGACTGTGCCCCTGCCTGTGGGCTTAGCCTCCTGGGCCTGGACCCACCATGGCAGCCCCAGTGGGTGGCCTGCAGGGTTCTGAAGCTGGGGCCTGGAGTTGCTCTGTCTGTGGACATCAGGCTCCGCTCTGAGCCTCAGTTTCCCCCTCTGTGAAAAGGGGTGATTCCCTCCTGCACAGGGTCGTTGGGCAGCTTCGCTGAGCTCTTGCTGGACTCCTGGCACATGCCTGAGCTGCAGCCGACGCCCGATGAGGGTGCGGAGAGGAAGAGGAGGGTGAGGCAGACGGTGAGCTGGCTTCGAGGAGGCTGGGGAGGCAGGCGGAGGCTTGGGAGAGGGAGCTGGGGGCTGCCCGCACCTCTCCCCGCCAGCAGTGCTCTTTGCCATCAGCGACATCTGGCTCTCTGCCCTGGATGTGTATTAGGAGTGATTACGTGTCCCTTTACATTCAGGGAGCTGTTGCTAACGGGGGCTGAGGTTTATTTGCACCGTGTATTCCAGCTCCATGCAACGCATGTGCTTTTCCATGGAAGGAGCCCGTTTGAAGTGCTCCGGGTTGGCCAGAAATGAGTCCCAGGAGGCGGCCCCCACCCCAAACACCTGCTCCCCATCCCCGGAGACCGGGCGGAAGGCAGCCCTTGAAGGAAGAATCAGACTGGCTGAAAGCTAGGGGTGGGGGAAGGGAATGATGATGAACTCGAGGCCCGGGTGGGGGCAGGCAGGCTAGGTGTGGAGTCAGGCTGGCCTGTGCTCAGGTCACCTCTTGACCTGGTGGTCACTTTCTGGCTGGGCACGGGGGACATGAGTCCCCATGTCTCTGCAGAAAGGAAAAGCTGAACCCCTTCTTGACCACACGCGTGTGAGCACACACACATACACACACACAACATGCGCACATGCATGTGTGCGCACACATACTCGTGAGCATGAAATGAAAGGCGTTGGCTCCAAAGGGCAAAGCTTGATGACATCATGACCACACAGGACCACAGGGCCACCGAGGGCAAGAAGCCCCTCTTGGAGCTACCCTGATTCCAGAGCTCACTGTGGGGGTTCCCCGCAGCGGTGTGAGGACTCCCCAGCCCAGTTACCCAGTTCTGGCCTCACACATCCACCCCTCAGCAGCTGGGTCTCTGGACTCTGGGGTCCTAGGTGCACAGTCCAGGTGTGTGTGACCGGGGCTCTGGCAGATGAACAGCTTTGGGGGTGCTGGGGCCCACGGTGGGGAGGCTCAGGGAAGTGTGGCCCCCCCAGGAGAAAGGGAAAAGCTGGAACTGGACCTCTAAGCAGAGGCCAGCTTGCGGGAGAACATGGAGCTGGGAAACTTGGACTGTCTTACCTCTGGTGAGAAGATAACTTGCTGGAGAACTGGACTTGTGTGGGTGCCTGCTTAGTCTGCGGCGACAAGAGGGCCTCTGGGAAGTGTTCTGGGACTTGGAGAAGTGGGGGTGTGGTACTTTCTTTGAGGACTTTAGAGACTGGACTGTAAGTGGTGTAAGGTCACCAGCCCCGGTGCCACTTGGCATCCCGTTGCTTGGAAATAAATATTGTTGCTGTTTTGAATTATCTTGCAATGGTGCATGTGGCTGCAAGGATCCGGAGACACCGGGTTCAGCTACCAGCTTCTCTTCCTGCTATTTTGGGGCCACTTTACACCCCGTTTCATGTGGAGGGAAGACGCCGAGAAGAGGGAAGGACTTGGGGGCAACCGCTCATGCACGCAGGTGCCCGGAGCATCATCTCGAAGTGGCGGTTCGGGTTCAGGGTGGGCATCTCCCTTTGGGCCCATGGACACCCCTTCCTATCTTTGTCCCCCAAGATTCTGTGCCTCGGGGGGGGCACAGGTGCGCAAGCCCCAGAACTGGGTCCCCTGGGCTGCAGGCTCCAGTGGAGGAGCCTTTGTCCAGATGTGGGTGCCGTGCAGAGGGACGGGAGGCGGCGTGGATGAGGATAAAAGCTGGTGCCAGTCACTACCATGAATGTGAAAGCTGGCACAGCTATTTTGGGCTGCAGCTTGGCGGTACCCACTGAAATTTCAAATACACAGGGATCCTAGGACCCAGAAAGTAGCCCGGCGTGTGGCTGTCGGGGGGGTGGGGGGGGCGCTGCAGCCTTCAAGGCGCTGTGAATAAAGCTGTGTTGGCAGAGGCAGTTGCAGCAAGGTTGTTTACAGAAACCGAAGGATGAGAAACAGGCATCTAAACCAGGCTGTGGCCAGGGTCTGAAGTGTCCTGCCACGGGGGACAGTCATGCAGTCCCACGTGTTCTCACACCAGGGATACTCAGGGAGACAGGTGCAGGAGGCGGGGGAACGCTGGGTCAGTGAGAACACAGCAGGATAGCACACCACCATCTGTCTGCACAGGCTCACACACCTATGTAAACAGTGATGGTTTCCAAAGCATCTCTTATACCCAGAGCTGCTAAGTCAGCAGAGCCAGGAAGCCCATTTTACAGATTGGAAAACCAAGGTCCACTATAGGCACTGATGGCAGGTCTCTAACCCCCTCCTAGGGAGAACTCTGCACAAGAACATTAGAAGGTGACAGGCGAAGAAAATCTCTAATTTCCTTGAAGCAGGAAAAAGAAATTTCTCCTTATTATCCTCACTCCTTAGTGGATGAATCCTGCTTTGCTTGGTCATCTGCCTGGGACCTCTGCCTTGTTCTACTGGGTTCCTTCCTTCTCAGCCTAGCTCCATCTCACCTCCTCCAGGGAGCCACCCTAGCATAGCTATAACTAGCCCTATCAGCCATAGCAGAATTTACCGTGTATGCTAGCGACATAAAACAAAATCTTTAAACGCAGATGAAATATTTCAGAAATGGCTAAATGTTGCATGGACTGGTACAGAGAATAAGGAATTCAAAATTAAATACTTGAGAACCCCATGGAGCCAAACTACAAGACCAACACACTGTTGCCTGAACCATACATTTGTAGAGTCTCATGGGATCCCACGTAGGGCTTAATTACTCTTCCTTGACACACAACTCTAACAATTGATGTGGCTCCCATTCTAAAGAAGCAGTGCAAATTAGAACAGTGAGCGGGGTGGTGTTTCAGATGTGTGTACATCAGGAAACAGAAATGACAGCCCACGTGCTGACAGGAAAATGAGAGAGAGGTTCTCAAAAGCAGACAGGAGACTTGCAAACAGCAGCCCCTGGGGACACTCGTGCCAAGGACAGACAGCCCTCCCTGATGGGGAGGGTCCCGGGCACATTGTCAGCAAGGTAACACACAGAACAGGAATGGGTATTTGAAGTCACCCTTAGGAGGTCCAATGGTGTGTTTGGAGCTTGAAATAAGAACATGAAGTCTGTGTTTTAGAAAAAAATTCCCCAACAATTTAAATAAGAAAATGGTATCTCTAGAAGGGGGGAATGGCTCATTATCTAAAACTTCAAATGTATGGGAAGTTAGCAGATGGTCTAATGCCCCACAGTTCTGGGTAGCGGAGGCAGGTTACAGTGTTTTGCCAGGGTTAGTCCATGCTCTCCTAGGGCGTACCCCCTCTGGATTTGAAGATCTGTGTTCTGTCCTCACCCCAGAGGCCTGAGGACCCCCTGGGGGAAGACCCCCACCTAATCACAAAACTGACTCTGCCCAGCCCTGAGACTGGCATGAGGTTCAGACATGGAGTCTCTGGTGGGGCGAGAGTGAGCTGTGAAAAAAGCATCTAAAATAGGTGTTCATTTGCCATCTGAATTAAATAGAGCCTTGGAGATGGGGGGGGGGTGTTGACAGACACGTGTGAGACAACTCAGAAACCCAGATTCCAGGTCTTTGCATGTCAGGGAGGGGTCATTTGATCCACAGGCTGCAATCATTTGCTAATGCCTGCTGGGATGAGAAGATTCAGAGGTTGGGCCATACTCAGTGAGAAAGACTGCCATGAGTGATAGGCAATCTATTACTGATGTCTGCCACAGGCACAGATAGAGAGGGGTGGTAAGTACGCCAAGACTTTGCTGTTGCTGCTCCACTGCTTTCTTCTGACGTCTTACCTACACAGATGGGGTGACACTGGTCCAGGAGAGAGTGATTTCCCTGAAGTCACCAGCGGGAAGGAGGAGGAAGGGGATGATGTCAGCCAAGCCATTTGTTTCCGCAAATGGTAGCCGCTGGCTACATGCGGCTACTGAGCACTTGAAATGCAGTTGGGCCAAATAAAGATGCATACTTAGAACATACACATTGGATTTTGAAGACTTCATATGGAAAAAGAATGTCTCATTAACATTTGTCTATCGATTGCATGTTGAAACGATAATATTTGGAACATGTTGAGTGGAATAAACTAATTAATAAATTAATCTCACCTGCTCCGCTTTATTTTTTTTCAAACTGTGGCTACTAGGGAATTTGAAATTACATGGATCACATTACACTTCTGTTAAGCAATGCTGCTTGAGAACAAAGTAAAAGACCTCTGCCAGGTGGTACGGACCTACATCCTCATCTTGGAGGTCATCCCGCGAAAAGGCCAACTCCAGGGACATTTTGCAAACAGGTGACGCTTGGTCCGATTTTGTCTTCAGACGACAAAAATATTTGGGACCAACACTTTGACGTTGAGGTCACCCCACACTACGCCAGGCCCGGGTCTTGCTTGCCTGCTTCCAGGACATCCCTTCACCCTCTCCCAGACCGGAGAAGGATGGTGCCCCACTAACCCCATCTATGGCTGCACCAACAGGGGCCCAGTGACGTGCCTGAGCTCACAGCAGATAGCCAGCACCAGCCTGGGGCTCCTGCCACCACGTGGGTGGGAGGGAGACGGAACCCCTCAGCTGGTGCCTATTTTTAGGGCCAAGCAGGGCCAAGGAATTAGCCTCGTTCTTCTGCACGGCTCGGTGGAATGCGCCCCACAACAAGCCCTAATCAAAACCTGACTCTTGGAGGATAAAAGCCCCTCCTGCTAATTCTTCATTCAAACTTCCCTGGGGAGGTAGCGGGGGCAAGGCTGGGCCAACGGAGGGGTGGAGGAGGGGCAGGGCACAAGCCTGGGTGGCCCTGAGCAGATGGCAGCCCTCCCCCTGGTCTCGGTGTCCCTGCCTCTGTTGTGAAGAGGTTGGGGTGACTTCCCGTAGCCTCTCCAAGGCCGAGAAGCCCACTCTGATGCCAAGCTGCTGGCCCAGGGGCCGCGTCATCCGCAGAGCCCTGGAGCGCCGAGTGGAGAGGCTGGAGGAGAGTAGGGAGGCAAAGGCCAGCTTTCCTGGCTCTGGGGCACCAGGTCCTTGGGACCGCTGTGTACAGTTGTGCAGGTTGTGCACTGCACCAGAGCATTCCCGACATGCCTGATGAGCCAAGGACTCCGGCCTCGGCTCATTCTCCAAGCTGGATACTGGCCTGGAGCTGCCTAGCCTTGAGAATGTACCCAACTGGGACAAAGACCCCGTAAGAACGAATGAGGGGCCTGTGCTCCCACCCTCACCCCCACTGCACACTCACCCCCCCAAATGTTCTATCCACCTTTTGCTATCAATACTCAAGCTATGGACCCTGATTGAGTGCCCACCCATTCGCCTGGTGCCTCTCGTGGCCTGAGGCCGGGGAGACCAGGAGCATCAGGCCTGAACTTGGAGTCAAAGGCAGCCAGGGTCAGGGGCTAAGAGCCAGGTCAGAGCATCCAGGCTGGGCCCCAAGGTCTCTGGAGCTTGGACAACCTCATGGCCCAGGAGCCACTTGCCTACCAGCACCCCTGGGAACAGCGGTGAGTCGTTTCTCCGCCTGAACCACAATCTGCTCATCGGTCACACGGGGGTGATTTTCTCAGGGCTCTGCTGAGGGTCAGGGGAGGCAGCTGTGAGCATGCGCAGTGGGTCCCCCAAACTAGAGGCCTGGCCTGCTGTCACTGAGTTGTGTAGGATGTTGGCATGCACCCCATCCTGCTTCATGTGCTCACCACCCATGGCCTTGGCTGTTTGCACCTTTGGGAGACTGAGTGACTCTGCTGTGAACACGGCATGCCTAGGGCTCTTCAAGCCCACTCGATGCTTCTGAATTGGTCCCCAGAAGTGAACTTGTTGGAGCCCATGGAAACTTGGACTTGGTAATTTTCTGAGCAGCACTTACCAGCATCTTCTGCTGAGCTCACCTGTGTGAAAGCCCCTGTGAGCATCTCAAAAACAACAGGTGAAAGCTCGACCTCTTCCCGTTGCTTACTCAAACAGATCACACACCTGTGCAAAAGGAATATTATTCAGCCAGCAAAAGGGCAAGAGTGTGTGTCATTTTGCAGCAACATGGATGGAGCTGAAAGGAATCGTGTGAGCAGGAAGAAGCCTGAAAGAAAAAGAGTAATATCAGATGGTCTTACTTATAGGTGGGGTGGAGGGAAAACAAAGAAAAAGACAAGACAATGTTAAAACAAACTGACAGCAGAGCTAAAGCAGACTGCAAGGAAGGGGGAGGGAGGGGAAATCAGGGGCGGGGTGAGCACAGGGGATCAGGATGACAGTTCTCAGGTGACATGGTGGTGGGGAAAGCTCGGAGTATACGGTGATGTAAAACGTGTGTGTGCGTGTGTGTGTGATCAATAAGAAAGCAGAATTTTTCTAATATATTTTCTAACGCCACCTCTGTCATGTATATTTATTGAGCTGTATTTGTATTTTTTAATTTCTGTAAGTAAAGTGTCTGCAAATAAAAGGAAGAAAGGAAGAAAGAAAGAAAGAAAGAAAGAAAGAGAGGAAGAGAGGAAGAAAGAGAAAGAGAGTGGAAGAAAGAAAGGAAGGAAGGAAGAAAGAAAGAGGAAGAAAGAAGGAAGGAAGGAAGGAAGGAAGGAAGGAAGGAAAGAGAGAGAGAGAGAGAGAGACAGACAGACAGAAGCAACTTGCTTCCCAGGCAAGCACATCCTGGAGACTGAGGCTCGGGGCAGCCAGGACAAATCATGGGCAGTGGTCAAACTCCGAGTATCTGTGCCCAGGAAGAAACTCCAGGGTGTCAGTCACACAGAGGAGGATGCTGCTATTGGGGAGGTTGGTGATGAGATCAGTGCCCCAACAACCCTCTGGGCAGACACCAAGACCCTGGAAGAGAGGAAAATGGCTGCAGCAATCAGCAAACAAAGGCAGAAGGTGCACACGTTCCCCAGAGCTTGTGTGTGGAGGAGGCAAAGGCCAGCTTCCCGGCGCCAGGGCACCGAGTTCCTTTAGAGCGCTGTGCACGGTTGTGCAGGTTGCTGACTGCACCAGAGCATCCCGATAGAGGCCTGACACCCCTGTCCTCGGGACCACATGATTCTGTGCTGTGGGGCTCCTCTCTGCCTTGGAGGGTGTTTAGCAGCATCTCTGGCCTCTAGATTCCAGGAACATGCTCCTCCCTAAGTGATAACCGAAAGAATACATCCCCTGGGGGTGGCAGTGCCAAATGGCCCCACTGGGAACTGCTGGGGTAGCTGGGTACCACTTGCCATGTGGTCAAGCAGTGGCAGCTGTCAGACTGGTGGCGGGTGACAGTAAACCATATACATCTGAACTACAGCCAACTTGGGATGGCAGGGTTTAGGAATGCTTGCAGGGAGGACTGGAAGAGGAACTGTGCGGTCTTGGGAGGACTCGGAGACAGTGCCCCTGGTGCTGAACTTGGAGATGGACGTGAGCAGGTGGCCCATCCTCAAGACTGCAGGGGGCAGCTTTGACTTTCAGAACAGACCCAGCTTTCCAGGAACTTCGTGTGCAAACTGCTGCTACTCTGTGCTGATGAGGCGTGATTCTGAATTAGGCTTCACGGCTCGGGCAAGCAGGTTTCAGCCACAGTCTCCGCTGCTCCGGATGGGATTGGTGATACCTGGATTGGGAGCATTCGAAGGGGTTTCCGCTTCGACTTCCATATCCATGCCTGTGACCCAGTCAATGTCCCACCCCCTCCCCCCACTCCCAGGAAAGGGGTATCCCTATGAGGAACTGACCAGCCTGGGGGGCAGGGTGAAGGGGTGCGACTCCAGGGGAGACAGGCTGAGTTGAACCTCTGTTCTCCCCTCTGATCCGTTTCCATGGGCCAGTCTAGCCCTCAGGCCTGTGCTAAGCGGAACAGGATTCTCAGGGGAGATCTTCCCATCTGGGCCTGTGGTGGTCAGCACGAGCTGACTGGTGAACCCCCAGCCCTGAGCCACCAAGCCGGATACTCTGGGCTGGTATGCCCTGGGGGCAGTGGCCATGCAACAGACAGACACACAGACCCTCTGAGCAGCCCTGCTGAGCAGCCCTACAACCAACTAGATGTGGCGCAAATAGGTCTCTCCCAGATGAAACCACGTTAATAAAACCTCCACGAGAGACAGAGCATCTCCTTGGAGGCGACAGAGCAGAGTGCAAAGGGCAGAGTGCAAAGGGCATCGGAGTCAGGAAGCACTAAGTGGAACCCTTGGGGGACCATATGTTAACGTTCCCCGCAGCTTAGGGCTTGTGAGCACCCACTTGGCTCGGAAGGGTCACTGAGTTGACATATGGAAAGTTCTAGAATACCTCCTGACATTCAAGAAGCTTCCATCAAGCTTCCTTCTTGCAGTGGAGCCTCCAGCCAGGCACTGGTCATTCTCTAGCTTCAGTGTCCCATTGGGCAAGGCAGCAACCATACTTCCTTCCGAGAGGGAAAATGAACTAAGAAAGCACGTCGCAGGCATCCATAATTGGCAGGAGGCATTTCTGCGTGATGGACGGAACCATCTCCGCAGCTTCTAATTCCTCCACTTCCTCCTTGTGTTGTTTGCTCATGCTCTTCTGTGTCTGAGGAGCCGAGGAGGCTTCGGCTCATAATTACCTCTTTCAACGAGCGGGCCTGAGCGGCGGGGTGTCTATCTGTCAGATCAGCGTGTTGAGCGAGGCCAGAATTGTCACCACGTCCCAGCCTCTCCTCGGCATTTACCTATCTGGTGACAATTTCCGTGGAAAGCAATTATGGCCGCTGAGCAGATAATTAAAGGATGGCTTCTATTTTCCTCTTCCAGTTATGCAAATGTCGCAGCTGGTTTGCTCTCTGCCAAGCCCTGTGAGTTATCAGAATGCAATCAAGTCCAAAGTGGAGCAGAGATAGTACCATCTAATCAATACCCCCCAGGTACTCGTCTGGGGCGTGGCTTGTCCCTGACTTGCCAGTCACCCTGGGGGCAGGACTCCATCACTCTAGGTTTCCGAGTTCTTCAAGAAATGCTAATCCCAGGGATCCCCCAACACCGTGTTAGGACATTCAGGAACAAAACTGAAGGACAAGGCACGCCCCTCCGGAGTCACTCCAAGAAGAGTGAACTGTCTGGAATTCGCAGGATGTGGGTTCTCGCCCGGGCTGTGGGACCTCAGACAAGCCACCCCACCTGCCCTGGTCTTGTATTGCATGTCTGTAAAATAGGCATGACACCCATGAATCAGTGTTTGTGTTCCCAGCTATTTATACTCTGCCTGGTTCCAAAAAAGATTGGAGACAGCTTGTAATCAGCGGCTGTGAAAATAGACCTGGGAAATCAAAGGCCACGGGGAAGGAGGAAGATGAGGCAAATAGACCAGCCACACGGACCAACATAGCTTCAGTGGTCAGTCTCACCCTTTTTGCCTTGGGTCCCAGGAAGCTCAGGTCTAAATTTGTTATTCCGGAGTCACACAAGCCAGACAATGACCCGTTCAAAGAAAATCTGCTCTTGCCAGTTCTTCAAAAAAGCAACTTTCCCCCCCAGAATTAAATTCTGAAAATAATCAACAAAGAAATGAAACTTCAGACAGTGCTCTATAAATAATAGTGTTTACACCAAATCACTTCATAACTATTGAGCAAGATGCCAAGCATTGAGAAAGGGGGCGAAAATGAATGAAACTGACAAAGCAGCTGCCTGCCCTCGCAAAGTGTATTTTAGTGAAGGAAAATATATCATAAACAATACCGAGTAAATAAACAAGGAAGGATGGGCTCGTAAGAGCAGCTTGAAAAATGATGGTGTGGCGTCTGCAGAAGCGTGATGGTGAACTGGAATGGCAAGAAAACATCTTGTGAAAGCAACATTGGAGCTGGTTGCTGAGACCACAGAAGGCCTGTTGACAGTGGAAGAAACACCATTACCTAGGCAGTGAGAACAGCAAGTGCAAATGGCTTGGGGCCTGGGAGGGAAGAGTTGAGCTTGGCGCTTTGCAGGAAATGGAAGGGTGGTAAAGTGTAAGAAATAAGGAAGAGAGGGATTTGAGAGAAGAGTTGAGAATTGTAGGGGTCAGAGGTGCTCACTCAGTGAAGATCACCTGGTGGATTATTTTCAGAGCCTATTCCTCTCTAGTCCCATGCTTGGAGATTCCAATGTCTCTGGGCTAGGCTGGGCCCCGTATCAGTATTTTTCAGAAGATCCCAGGGGCTGGCTCAACATAGTTGTGGTGGTGGGGATCCACAGGATTTTAGATGCCCTCTCTGCTATTGAGTTGAGTATGGGTTCTAAATAGGGCAAGAGGGGAGGGTATATAAGACCAGGGGCCTAGGACCTTGGACAAATATTTTTTCAGGGTCTCTGTCTATAGCAATGATTTGAGTCACTCAAAATCAGTGAGCCAGCCCCATCCAGCTCGCCAGAACCTGCAGGAGCCTGTGAGAGAAAGGCTGGGCTGGGCACCGTGCACAGTGTTATGCCAGGCTGTTCTCCCAGAATGACACCACAGGAACCAGTGGTGGAGCTCGCGAGCCTTCTGGTCTACCCAGTGCGTGTGCTGGGTTAGGGACAGAGAGTTGGGGGGTCATAGAGCAGAAGAGCGGTAGGAACCAGGATGCCTGTCTGGGCTTTTGGTGCCCCACTGGCACTGTTGGTTGGCTGCAGTTGGCTTCAGGTGCTAGAAAGAAATGTGGACACACCAACTTTTAAGGAAAAGACTCCAAAGCATAGAACGTGCGGGACTCAGGGTCCAGAGCAGATATAAAGCTGGCATTTGGAGAAAGCTCAGGTCACAGAGATGAGAGATGATGGTAGTCTGGGTGAAGAGAGTGGCAGGGCATGAGGAAAAGAGGATGGATTCTCCTATCTAGGATACATGGGGAGAGAGACCTGTTCTTAGGAGCAGCATTCATGATTACTGTCCTCATGATTGCTGCTGAAAATATGTGGCTTCCTTGCTTGGAGACACATGGGAGAGTCCTGCTTCTTTCCCATGTAAGCTTGCGTGTGGCCCTGTCAGTGGTTTAGGTGATAAAATGCAAGAGAAGATGGCATGTCACTTCCAGCAGAAGCTTTGGGACTGCTTGTCTTGCCATGCTTTCCTCTCTAACCTCTGCGAGATGGCGCCTCCCTGAGTCAATCCCCAGAGAGACTTTGCTGTACAGATGACAGAGTAGACGACAGGGTCTACTGGACTCTGTACAGGAGATAGAGTAGCCATCGGAGTGAAACGTAAACACTGCTGTTGGAAGCCTCTGAGTTTGGGACAGGGGACTGCTTGTTACTGCAGCAAACTATGCTTCTCCTGACTGATACAAACTCTTGACTGACCTAGGCTGGGGTTTCACCCCCAGTTTTCTGGTATCTCTGATCCACAGAACCCTGACCCCACTGGGCAGCTGTTTTCTGGGCCTACGGTGGTCACCGGAAGGAAGTAGGCCAACGGAGAGCCCATCCCGCCCTTACCCTGCAGGCTGGCCAGCCCGGCTCCATTGCCCCCACCCTGGCTGTGGGCTCATTAGATGAAAGTGCTATCACCTGTCAGACAAACTGCTAGAACTGTGATAAATTAATGATCAAATGGTGCAGTCGGCACAGCTACTGTTCTGCCTCTGCTAGTTACAAGCCGGTCGGGTGCTTAAAAAATGCAGCCAGCATTAAAAAAAAATCAGGCGTTAAAGGAAAATGTCACCCGGCTTTTCAAAAAGGATCTGTTTTAAAATGACCACAGACGGCTCGGTTGCAGAGTCTTTATTTGATTCCTGCTCTTTGTATTTTGTTTTATTGCTCACCAGGCAGGAAGGGGGGGGGCGGGGGCGTGGAGAGGGGTGAGGGCAGAAGGAAGGTGGGAATTTCTAGCTGTTTCTACCAGCCTCTAGTCACCCCGAGCATCTGACAGGGGATCCCAACTCTCCTGACACACACAGGAAGATTCTTCCCAGGGTTGGGCTGGGAGGAGCATAGGAGCTGCAATTACATACAAATATACTATTTGTTACAATAGACCAAGTCCACAGACAATGCAAAGGTAGCTATTAAAGTGACTGGGCCTTTTTTTTCTGTATAAGACCTTTGTCTTCTTCTGACTAGTTCCTCATTCGACCAGTGCCCCTAGATGTAGCCACATCCCCACTTGTCCATATGGAAACCGCCCCCCCCACCCCCATGCTTAACATTCCTGGGGTGCTAGCTGCAGACATTTTAGACACACACGTCTCCCATGACCACCATCCCCCTGCGCCCCGTGGGAATAGGGATGTGACCTCCCTTTGCAAGAAGAGCTAAGGGCGGCCCAGAGATTCCAAGCCGCTAACCAATAGCCACACAGCAAGTAGCGGCAGGGGGAGCGACTGTTGTTTCTGGGCCTCGGGGGTGGGGAGGGGGGCCTGGACCCTGCTCCCTGGGGCCTTATCTCCAAAAGGAAATGGGGGGGTCGATTTCCAGAGAGATTCGAGCAAAGATTTAGAAGTCCCGGCCCAAACCTGAGCTCCCACCGCGGGATCCTCACGCCTAAGCGTGGGACTCTCCCCCCCCCCCCCCCCCCCCCC
>PVHY01024881.1:0-19072 GCA_004024945.1 Uropsilus gracilis | reverse complement strand
AAGGTGTTCCTGCTGCTCTTCCTTTTGCTCCCTCCAGGCAATCTCCTCTGATGGCTAGTGGATGGATATGCATGCTCTTGGACTGTTTTGCAACTGGGCAGTTTCAGGTCAGGAGTTTCCGTTATAGAGTCATACCCCTCAATCAGATTGCTCCTGAGTATAGGTGGAATGCCCCAGTGGTCCTACCTTGGAGTGGGTGGTTCTGAACACTCACACCACTGTGGAGGGGCAGGTGTTCATGTGGCTTATATTGACCAGACCAATTGGGGCACCAGTGGGTCTCTGATGAAGGGCCTGGCACTATGAGGTTCGAGCTATGGCCATATCCACTGGAAGGGGCAGCAAATTGAGTGGAATGTGCTTTTCATGTAGCTGGGGTCCCTGAAGCAGAGCACTGGCAACCAGGATGCTCAAGGGGTAGCCTGATCCTCTTAGAGCTTGAGCTGGTAGAGTGGTACAACTGCGTTTGCTCTTTCAAGTTCTTGCTCCAGGGACTAGCTAGTCCTGGTGTTCTGGCCCTGTTCATTAGGTGAGGTCAAGCGAGCTGAGTTTATACTCTCACAGCAGTGGTTATTCCTGAGTTCTGATTCAGAGTAAAGAAAACAACATATAACTATATATAACTATATAAATACAACTATAACTACATATATATACATATATATTATACATATATTTTACATATATATGTATATATGTATACATGTATGTATATATGTATATATGTGTATATATATATATATATATATATATAAAATAAGTCCTGCTCTACTCTTGTGGAGTTGGTCAATGATGTTGAGGTCCTGTTGCTTACCTATGGGTACCTGAAGATTCCAGCTGTGAGATGGAGTATTTGGGGGGATCTAAGCTGGACCCCAGTCCTGGTTGGAAGATGTTAGCCAGATTGGTGAATGGGGCTTCCCCAAACCACCAGTTGTCCCCAGAGAATGGACCTCTCCAGGTTTTTATCCACTTCTTGGTTCTTGAGTGTTGAGAAATGTTGATGTCATGTAGCTTTTTCAAAGCTCCCATCTTTTGCTTTGAGCTGGTCATCAGTCTTTTCTTTCTTTCTTTCTTTCTTTTTTTTTTTTTTTGGTTATTTTTAGGAGAGATGTTGACCCCAGTCTTTCTATTCCACCATTTTGTGGTTTTTGTTATGAGATATATTTGAAAACAGCTGGGCACAGTGGTGTGTGCCTGTAAGCTTCAGCTTATGAAGCGGGTGGGGCAAGGGATCATGGTTTGAGTCCTGATCAGGACAACACAGTGAGACCTAGTCCCAAAAAATAGCTGGGCATGGTGGCGCACACATGGAATCCCAGCTACCTGGGAAGCTGAGGCTGGGGATTCCTTGAGTCTGTGCTACCCTGGGTAATGTGAGCCTGCAGTTTCATGGGCAAAAATAGCTAGACCTAGTCTCAAAAAAAAAAAAAAAAAGATATATTTGAAGACAAACAAACAAATAAACAAACTGGACTTAGACTCTCCAAGTGGCACAGAAGGGATGTTGATCTATCAGTTGATATTTTGCAGCACACATCTGAGAAGTGAAGGCAGAGGTGTAAATTTGAAGCCATTCAATTATGATTTTCAGATGATGCTTTGTTTAGGGGCTACTAATATTCTCTGTATTCAGTTGTTTAAAGTTTCGTTGATTCAAATATTCAGAGAAGGCACACAAGCATGCTCTTGTTATTGATACCATATTCTTAAGAGGTCACCAACTCTAAAATGGTAACCCTTAATTCCTTACAAATTATTGATGTTTCTTTTCTGGATATTCCATCCAAATTGAATACTAGTGATTTTTCTTGTGGGAAGTAATCTGTAACTACTGACTGAATACTCTGGGTGAGGAACAAGATGACTTTAGTTGCAGCTTTTCCACACAGATCATTGTTCTACTTTACTAAGAGCTCCTCTAGGAACACAAGCTTATATTTGATCTTTAATGATGATCCTTCTTAGACCTTGCTTGCTGTGGTTAGAAATTATATTTATATCTCAATCTGCACAAGCTCAAAGAGAGACCATAATTATTGTCTGTACTCAGAAGTTGCATCTGGGTGCTGGGATTATAGAAACAGATTTGGTAAGAAATCATTTAGATGGCACAGGTAAAGGAGATGTGAAACATCATTATTTTCCTCATTTCTTAAAAGCTAAATATTTAACCACCTTTTGACCAATTAGTATAAAGCTTTTCTGTTATAGGTATAGGTTACTATATAATCATTTCATGTAGATAATTATGCATAGATATAATTGCACAATAAAGAATTTAGCCTCCTCTAAAGAAGTCAAGTTGTTTTTGTTTTTGTTTTTTTCTCTCTCTGATTCCTTGGAGCTAACTTCTAAACCCTTAAAATTTCCCCATATATGAGTTTTTTGTTTTTTTTTTCCCTTAGTGGTGAACCCCTTTGATCACAACTAGTAGCTAGCTAATGAGAAAGCTAATGGTGAGCTGGTCAGTCTGATAGTCTCGGATGGAGTTTGGTCATACCAGAATAAGCAACCCAATGATTTAGGTGTGAATTATGTGATATCATTTCACCTCTGGGGAAAATGAGCAGCTACAGTTTTGTTTCAACCACTAGGCAATTAAGCAATCATATCTTAGTATTGAAACACTAATAAAACTAAATGAAATGAACAACTCCTTGATATTCTATGTGAATAATCACTTTCAGTACAAAAGTTAATATTTTCTTTGGATAAAAAAAACCTTTGCATTTGGAAGTTTCATAGACGCTGTCATATGCTTCAGTTTTCTTAATCCCAATATGCCTTTTTATTTTAACAAACATAACAACGAGTATAATTTTCAGTGAGTTCTGTGTCTTCCGAGTGAACTATTAATACTGTGAGAGATTTTAAGAATACCCTGCATTTCTATCTTGTATAGACTTGACAGTTGGTGGCTGCCTTATTTTAATTAAAAAAAAATTTAAAGGGGTCAAATAGTACTTTTTTGATATTTTTATAATAAAACTTTTCATTTTTATAGAAAAAAGAATAAATTCATATTTTTGGTGACAGTTTTGAGCACCCAACTCTCCATGCACTTCCTTCCATCATCCTTTTCACATGACAGACAAAAAACAACTGTTTTCAAATGACTTCCTGAGATAGATGATAGATCAACTGTTTCAAAACCAAATAAAACTTAACTGACTATGCCTGCTTTCCTTTGTCTTTAATTGTTTTGTTCACCCTTTAATAACAGTCCCTTTAATAGCAATTATAATTGTAGCAAGGCAATACATCCTGCAAGGCAATGAAAATAAATATTGTAAATATTTAATAAGTTTGTAAATGTCATATTCTATTACAATAAAATGTCTCATTTGTATTCCTTGGTATACATTTCTCAAAAATATACCCAGAATTTTTGTTGTACAGTTATGTTGGCCACAGTGATGCCATCCCTAACAGAGTGCTTTGGATACATTTTCTTTAAACTCACATGATATTAAATAAATCAACAAACATATTTCTGGTAGGTAAGTGATTTTGAGCTTACTAACAAATAAAATTTCAATTAAAAAACATCATATTATGCAAAAATGTATATCATGTTTATCTTTTTTTGTTATACTAGTATATATCCTAGATTGAGTCATATTCCCAAAAATTACAACAATGGTAGCGATGGCTCCTACTGAATGATCAAAACCAAACCAAACAAACTAGCAGAAAAAGCCACCTGATTTTTAGCTAGACGCATCACTGCACTTGCCGCTGGGTATTCCTGTATGATAAAGTTTTTCGTGGTATCTTTAGGAGAATAAAATCATAACCTCGGTGTATCTTTTCTAGTCTGGTGGTCTCCAAAAATTTGTTAACATTTTGGGTGTGAAACAGTACTGGTATGGAATGTAGCAAATGGAACACAACCAGTTAAAAAAAATCAGTCTTTATATTCAAGCACTATATATAGGCAAGACCTCTAACATTGATTACATATTTAATCTTAAAAGATTTCATAGAATCACTTTGACAGAGAACAAATCCTAATTTACAAAAGATGTAATTGTTACACATCTAGAGCTACAAAGAGTTAAAAAACTTCCCCAAAACTTCCTTCACTGATACAAACTGCATCACCAGAACACTGGCTACAAAAGTTGTAATCATTAAATAATCCATTCTAGATAATGGATTAGACAGAAAATCCCTTCCTAGATACAATAGATGTATGATTGACTTTCAAGGACTGCTTTTAATGTTTGCCTTCTTCCTCACCCTTCGTTTGGTTTCTCTATATTTTGCATATAAGTGACACCATCAACTCTATCTCTCTTTTTCTGGTTTATTTCACTCAGTATAATTCTTGTCACAAGTGCTTTGGTGGTGGGAGAGTTATGGTGACCACACCTCAGGGGAAGAATTCTATACTGTCAAAATTTAACATGAATGTAAAAATATGTATCAGTTAAAATATATAAAATGTATAAAAAGTAGTCATTAAAATAATAAATAAACAAATATACAAGTTTTTTCATAAAAAGGAAAAAATATTCTTGACAAAAGCTTCAGCCATGTAAGAAAATAAGCAAAGAAGAAATTTCTGGAGTGCCATGAGTTACCAGGTACATGAAACAAAGATTTTGTACTTTACTATTTATGTAATATAAGATTTGATCCAAGTTATGGACCCATTACTGATTAGTATGTGCTTTGTTCAGTCGTAACCTAAGAAAATCATAGCTATTTTGCATATGTGTTGGAATGGAAAATTATGGTTCACAGACCTAATTGGGATGCAGCTTGTTTTTGTAAGTGAAGTTTTTCAGAACACAGCCAGACCCATTTGTTTTGCCTCTGATTGTTTTCCACCTTCAGGGGCAGTTGAATAGTTATAACAAAGACAGTAGGCCTGCAGAACTGAAAATAATACCATCTGGCCCTTTACAAAACAAACTTTTGAACCTGGTCTATGTCATCATTTCACATTGAATATGTTAAAACAGATGACTTATTTTCAAACCAGCAATAACTCTATCAGTCTCTATCAGTCTAAGGGAAAAGATCACACATGACTAGAACTTCTGGGTGTAGTAACAGTAGGGAATTTTGTCTGTCATGTGAAAAGGATGATGGAAGGAAGTGCATGGAGAGCTGGGTGCTCAAAATTGTCACCAAAAATATGAATTCATTCTTTTTTCTATAAAAATGGAAAGTTTTATTATATAAATATCAAAAAAGTATTGTTTGACCCCTTTAAAAAGAATTTTCATTAAAATAAGGCCATCTACTGGTACTGATGACTTGTAAAAAAATAGTCCTATGATATATTTGATTGAGTCTATTGTAGAGATTTTGTTCAGTTTGCTTATTCACTGAGCCACTTTACACTGTGCACTTATTTCTTCCAAAAGAAATAATCAGCATATTCAGTGATGGCCTAAGTCCTTTCAGAATTTTTGTTTGTATCTCATGAATGTAGTAAATTATCTAAAGGATTTTTTTTTCAGATTAACTGTTTGAAAGTTAAGTGACAAATTTAAATTTCATTTACAGAAAATTTGTCATTTTTGTATCTTGTTTTACATCTAGCTACTTTTCACTGCATTCATGTTTTTCTCACTTTTTCACTATACTTTTAATTTATTCTAGACAATGTATGAAGCATTATCTTTACTAGAACCAGCAGTTGAAATAATATGCAATCACAAAATGAAGCCCAACTTCATTTAATCCTAAATCAACTTTTTACATTATTATTTACATTTTACAGTAAAAATAAAAAACACATTAAGTAACATGTAAAGATAATAAAAAATAATAAAATAATGTAGAATTTAAACCTATATCTAACTGTAAATCATATATTTTAAATTTTATCATGTTTCTCTTTGGACTAAATTATTTGCAAAAAACTGTGACATTGGTAGAGAATTAGTGGATTTAGATTATTGCAAGTCATGCAAAAGTTCATGACTAATAACTTCTTTTTTGTACATACTACAGAAACCACTGAAATATAATGAATAATCAGACTGACAAGGGGTAGGGACCATAAGCTTAAAATGAAACCTACTCTACCATCCAGAGCACCACTTTCAGTCCATTTCCATTGTTCTTATTTTTGTGTAGGCAGAAATTCCTGAAAAAAAATTTTTTTAATGGGTTAGAAAGACAGCACTTAATAGTCCATTGAACATAAAGAGGTCTAAAATGGTTCTTACCCAGACAAGATTTTTGAATAAAGAACAAAAATTTATTCTCAAAGGTTTAGGGCTATGATATTAGATATGTGTATATTCTCTCAAAAAAAAGTTCATGAAATTACTACCACAACAACTATGAAGTTATATAGTTTCAGGACATAAGGGACAGTTTCAAAGAGTTCTTTAGATCTGACAGTATGAGAGAGGGCAGAGAGGCAGATAGCCTTAGAGTTTCTTCCTGAGGATGGTGAAAGTGTGAGGGATACTATTGCAGGGAAAGTGACTCAGAGAGAAGGGTCAGAAGCAGAATAGGGAATCAGCACTGATACACTTTACCTATTTTTCAAACAAAAGATCTATAACAAGAGGACACAATGATTAACCTAAGCAAAACACACATGAATTGTTTTATTGTGATCATGTGGAAAAACTGAGTTGACTCTAGTCATGTCCATCTCAATTCATAATGAGAAAAAAAGAAGAAAAATCTTATCTTCCTACTCAGTTAAAACATTTACATCACAACGTAATTACATGTGTGTTTAAGTGGTAGTTCATAGATATTGAGTCTTAAAAAAAATTATTGAATTTCCTTCTGAATGTCAAGATTCTACTCAGGTTTCTTTTGACAAATTCACTTAAATTGAAATAATCCCTAAGTGACTGACATCTCCTCATAACCAGTCTTCAAACTGTTTCATTTCAACCATCTAGCTGAAAACCAGCTGTCTCATATTCAATTATGATAAAAATCCAAAGTGTTGCTAAGTGACTGGGGAACATAATTTGAAATTCTGACAAGAAATATTTCCTCACCCTTGATTGCGGTAAGCAGTGCACAGATGGTTAAGGGACACACATTCTTAGGCCCTTCAAAGACTCATTTCGTCTCAATTACTACACAGGAAGTGCTTAATTAAGAACAAATAAGTGTGTTTTTTAATCTCTGATTTAAAGTGTCCACTGGTAACTCCTTCTCTAAATTTAGAATTTGAACTCATATGTTTGCCTCACCTCTAGCTTAGATTACTATGTGAACTTCCAATTTTACTACAAGCAGAAATTTCTGTGGCAATGATAGTTCTTTTAGAGGACGAGAACACTGAGGTCACATCACATCAGTGTGGCATTCCCTGTACTGATACAGATCAAATTCTGAGAATAATTTAAGGTTTCAGTCCTTAGCTTTAGGGCACAACTCTTGATAGAATCTAGCAATTTCAGAAACCTTATCATGTTCAAGACCACATTACTCATAGTGACTGTTTTCTACAAGCTGTCTGTAGTATTGATCCCAAAGCTGAAATGGTCAAGATTCAGGTCAAAATGCTCCTTTAAAATCACCAAAATTGTGGGAATTAGCTTGAAAACTCTTACCAGGACATTAAAATATAATCAAAGAATTTGGCAGCTGACAGTTTCATTCCTTCATTTATTTATCAAGACATTATTTGCTTTAACCATGCATTTATTTAATTTATATATCCATTTCCATAAAGAAATATTTCACTGTTCTTCAAATGTCCCTCCTTTATTTATAAGGCCTTATTTTCCACACTTTTATCTCATATTTGATTAAGAAAACATAAAATCAAGACCATCCTTTATCTGGTCATCACTTTTACCCAATTGTTTTTATATCTAAGTGCCTATCAAAATTCACACTTGCAAATAATGGTATATTGTTTAGTTTAGGTAAGCTAAAAACTCATTTATTTGTATCTCATCTTTCCTTTCTTTTTAGCAATTGTACATGAGAAAAGTCCCATAATAGTAACTGGCAGGTATCTTTTAAAAAGCTAGATAGACTTAGACTCCATTTTCTGAGTGAGAGAGAGAGAGAGAGAGAGAGAGAGAGAGAGAGAGAGAAGAGAGAGAGAGGGGGGAGAATGAAATGTATATTCCTGAAATAAAATCTTATAATCCATTGAGGAGAAAGTATAGTGTTTTCAATGAATGATACACTTCTTCTTTCTACTGGCTTGAAAGTTAACAATTCTAGATATTTTATTATCCTTCCCAATTTCAAAAAATGCTAGGTTTCTCACAAAAATACATTCTTTTGTTCTCTGTTTCTAAGAGAACTTATTTAGTTGAAGTTTACTTAAATATTTTGCTCTTTAATTTCCTGTGAAATTTTAGCAAATGTGACTAGATATAGACCCAGTGGAATATATATGGAAAATTACTGTTGGAAATTCCATGACAACTATTTAAAGGATGTTATCAGAGTTAGATGATAGATGACTCCCCCTTAACACTTCTTACGAGTTTATCTCATCTTCTTACCTGGCAGCTGACCACACTGGGAAAAGGTTCAACCAACTGACTTTCTACCAAATGCAAAGGGTAGTAGGGCAGAAAATGTGAATTGCTGATAACAATTAGAGTGTCATCTATGTCTCAGATTGCCTAAATCTTATGTAATTTTCTATGATAGAAGATAAATACCTATGTTATTTAAGGTAATTATTTTGGCTATTGCAGGTTCAAACAATTTCTAATAATGTTAATATATTTTTTAAATTAACCCAAACACTCTTCCCCAAAGCAGTGATTTAAATTCTCATTAAATCCAATAATCTTCATCCTTTTTTGAAGACTATGCTTATGGAAGACAGTAAATTTTAGTTCCCCCTTTTTTAGTTGTTTTTCTCTGTAGGGTGACAGACTAAGTGTGTTTTTATTGCTGTGATAGAACCCTGGCAAATGTTGCCTTGACCACTATTTCACTTCCTGGGAACCAAGAAAGCCAGGTGCACCCTATTCCCTAATAGAAACCCCACCCCTTGTGTATTTGGAGTCTAAGATTAGATTGTGGAACATTAGAAACTGGCTAAAAAACCGAATTATTGAAAAACAAAAAGCAAGAAATAGAGCCACCATTTTTAAAGAGACCCTGAAAACAACAGGGCTCTCCAAGATGCCAGGATTAATGGTCAATATAGGATTGGAGCTGGTGTCTAAAAACAAAAGAATTAAACTTTATTGACTGAGAAAGTAAGGGAGTGGGTCTAGGCCAAATGTAGTCTACTTCCTGTTGCCAATTGTGTGCAACAATTAGTGTGGTATTTATACAGGTCACCATATTCAAGGTGAATCTCTGGAAGTTGAGTGCTGGATTCTCTAGTTTAAAAGCCTCTGATCTCACCATTTGTAATTCCATTTTCTGCAAAAACTAACTTAGTATTTCATAAAGCAATAATTCAGGAATATACAGGCTGAACAAATGTATCGCAGAAAAGAAACTTTGGGTTTATTAATATCTCTGATACTTATTAAAAAAACAAAAACCTGAAGATAAAAATGTAAGAGGACACGAATGCCTTCTGTTGGGAAATATCTATAATATTTTCTTCATAAGTATTGCTACAAACTTTCACTTTTCTGAAGTGAGAGAAACTTCAAATTACATGATAGTTACATGACAAATTACATGATAGTTTCCTGTGAAATAATGTTTCCCCTGTTCTAATCATTTTTTTTTTTAATTTCATGGACAATCAGGCTAATAGCTATAGTATCCACCAATTTTCTAAATTTAGGACTAACCCATCCCAAAGTAATCAGAAATAGAGTGTTAATTTATGTCTATTATTGTAATTATTAACAAGTTGCTTATAATGGTAAGATGCATTAACTCCTCAAAAATTATGCTAGCAATGTTTCAATATGTATTAATTTCAATTCTATCTGCAACTTGAACTATAAAATGGACTCTGATGAAAAAGGTCTTATTGTTTTGTCTTGCTGTACTAAAATATTTTGAATAATTGATGATGTTTATGATTCTATCCTAAAAATGGTAGTGCTATTTTAAAATTAATAGTTGAATTGCTAAGGAAATGTTCTTCAAATTGTTCAAATTAAGTAATTATCTACTAAAATTCCTTTTAAAAATGCACTTTTATTTTTTTATAAGTAATTATATATATATATATTTCACATCTTTTTATTCCCCTATCACCTCCCCTCCTTGACTACTCTCACCCATTCCCCCACCCTCAGCTGTATACCTTAGTTTGGTTGTTAACTAGTTTTGACTAATAATGCAAACTATTTTAAAGAATAATTGTGTAAGTTATTATATTATATTAAAAATTCACAACTAGTTGAATAAAGGCACACTCCTGAAGTGATTTTTACTTTTCATCAGTGAATTCAAAATCTCCCAAAATTTATTTACATTATATTTCTACAATAAAGCTAGGTCTATACAATTATAGCAGCTTTGTCATTAACTATTTGCTGTCCCCTCCAAAAGATACCATATACAAATAAATGCATGATTTATAACAGCTTCATAAATTAGTATTGCATTCATTGATCACTGAGACATGTTACCAATAGAATCTAGTAGATAAATTTGAGAGAATTTCTAAAAATCATGTGCCTTTGCAAATGGTTAGAAAGTGAAACAATGTTAATACAGTAAAATCAGAGTCAGCATCATGGTTTTATTACAACATTTGCCAACTTATCTCAGCTGTACACATTTTATATAATGAGGCTCATTCATGGAAGGAGTACAAGCATCCCTCTCTTCCACATTCCAAGCAACAGCTAATCCAGCAGCAAAAGACTTTTTTTCATTCTGTCTTTTGCCTGACACAAGGGAATGCTATGTAGAAACCTAATATGGCATGTAAGAGATGTTAAAATAATGTCCTGGTTGCTGAATTCATATTATCCTCTCACTAGGGAGCCATCAGCCTCATAGATTAAATAAAAACAAATAAGAGAAAGAACCCATTCTTGTGGTTGCCAACTGAAAATAAATTAAAAGCTGCTTTCTTTTTAACTATGTTCAATTGTCCTTGTCCACAGGGACTATGCTTTGAAAGTATAAAAGAGTATATTTAGTTCTTGATAAAAGAATAATAATTTGGTAATTTTGTCTAGAAAAAAATTAAAACTGTAGTTAGACAAAACCATCTTCCTATCCATCAAATTCTCAGATTTAAGAATATAAAATGCTTGGGAAATATTGTCTAAATACCCCAGTGGCACAAAGCTTTAAATTGCTCATTTACAAAGAAGAAACAAACAAAAAAAAATGAAGCATATTTATGCTAAATAGCTTTTCTAATATCCCGTAAGACAGCTGTAGAACTATAACCATGAGTCCTGATATTTAGGTGATCTTCCCAGCAGAGTATCTTTTACAACTAGAAATAATTTCAAGAAACAGTAAGAAAGTTGAATTTGTACATTATAAAGCAAAAAAATAAACTTTATTAAAATAATAATAGTAAATCAGGTAATTTTTTTCTCATGCTGTGTCACCTGTTTTGAATTTTTTTCTGCTATTGTTATATGTTCGTTTGTTTTAAAATAAGCAAATAGGTTTTGACTTACTAAGGAGTTATTGGTAATAAATAAAAGGAAGGAGAGGAGTGAACAATTTCTTTTTAAAATGTAAATATTGATGTATTATCCCCACATAGTTTACATAATAAACTACATAATTTATATAATCAAACATATATTAAAATTCACATTATTTTATGTAATGTTCTCACAGCTAAACTATTGGAAAATCCATGTAAGTAGTCATCAAAATATAATCTTTTTTTAGGAGCACAGTAACCTTTGTTCTCAGTGTTTCTAAATCTTGAGTAAAGTCAACTTGGGTTTTGCTTTTTAAAAATATTTCTTTGCACACTATAGTATTTGTATTATAAACCTTCATGTTTGATTTCAAAGAACTCATTTTCATATATTCTTATAAGTCAGAGTATGTACACACAGATTTGCTATAGAACTTAGTTCATATATCTGTTACTGTCCTATGTTTAATATAGAGCAAGCTTAAATCAGTTAAGATATGAGGACAGATGTTTATGCATATGTTCCTAAACAAATTATTTTATCTGTAACTCAAATTTTTTATCACTGAGAAAATGCTCATATACTTTCCTGAAGAATGGAAATTGAACATAGACACCTTTTTCCAGCTGTTCATTTTAGTTGGAATAGATGAACCTTCAAGGATTTTGTTTTACAGTGCTGGTGCCTGTCAACCATATGTATGAGAATACCACGTACAATATTGAAAAGAAGAAAAAAGTTTAAATCATATCATATACATTCCATGCAATACTGTTAAGTGTACCTTGTTACACACTCTGCATATTTCCTCTCAAAGAATGACAATGACCCTGAACTGTGTGCTATTACTTTCATTTTCACAAAATGAAGCTGGTTCTCAGAAAGTTAAAAAATGTTGACCTTTGTCATGCACTTTCTAAATTAACAGGTTATTTAATAAAAGTATATTGTATATTTTCACAAATATTTAGCTTTACCCAAAATCTGTTATTTTTATCATTGGCATATCATAAACTAATTTCCTCTAATTTGTCTCAACTACAATTACTTTAGGTACTCATCCCCATTGTACAACCTCATATCAACATTTTAAACATCTTTCAGTATAGACAATTGCATATCTGTATATTTCAGTACAGATAATTGCAAACACCAAAGCTGGTTATTTTGATTTAACACATCATCCAATTATTACCAATATATGTGATCTTTTAAGAAACCTAACCACATTCTACTCTTTTAAAAATAATATTTCACACTGTAGTCCAGAAATGCCATTCATAGAGATTATTGCATAAGTTTAAAAACATTTCTAAAAACTGGGCTTGTTCATAAACATTCAAAAAAGTTTTGTATGAATAATAAAAAGTGAAATCAACTCAAAAGTCTATAAAGAGAATGATTTTTTAAAAGGGCCTACTCTGAGGCAATCAGAAAAGAAAGGAGATAGGGTGGGAGCAAGGGGGCATCCAGGGGGGTTGGTGGAGGAAAAATGAGGCTTTGGTGGTAGGAATGATGTGAAAATATACAGTCATAGAATTTTGAACCTATATTCTATCAAATAAATATAATTACCTAAACCAATTTTGCCTCAATAAATATAACTGGAAATAATAGAAGCGGGTAAAAGATAATGATATAGCACCAGTTAGTATTACTGCAAGTCTTTAGAGAAAGGTTTGGTATGCTATTATATAGTACGGTGCATTTTTATTTCTTGTGCCTAAACTCATCATATTTCCTTATGCTACCACTTTACAGTTAAAATTTGTAGTGAATCTGAGGGTTGCTGTTATCTATAAGATCTATTAATAAAATAAACTGAAAATGTTACAATTTTTGTTAGGATAATCAACACTATAAAAAATTCAAAGTGCCAAAAATTCTGTATTAAAATTTTCTAAAAATCACAGGTTTTGGCAACTAAACTGATCCCTGAAACCACCTTTGCTGCTCATACTTTTGAGTGGACAACTTAAAAATATTGAAGAAGAGCATAGAGTTCATTGATCCCTAAGTTCTGAGAAACACTCTTATTTGCTTCTCAGTAGGCCTCCTATTAGAGTAAATAGTTTGACAATTTTATTTACCAAAAGCATTGTGAGACATCCTACTTAAAATCTGTGGATTGCTCTTTTCCAAATGAAAGTAAAATCACTCAGCAGAAACTTTTCCGGAGGAAATGTGTCACAAATATGTTTTTGAGATTTTGATAGTACTCAACAGGGATGAATATTTCATTAGATTATTTTCTATTTGGAAGCAGAGATAAAATAAACTAATACCTGACTGTGAGCAGGAATTATCTGCCCTTAACAAGCCTCCCAAACGATGTATTATTTGTCTACAGCTTGTAAATTGTCATATGGTAATAAATATAGATAAAGAAATAAAGTTTTCAGCTATGTCACTATAATGCCATCTTCAAAAGGACTGGCTGCATTTAATATGTATTGTTATGAAGTATTTCAGCATGAGGGCTTTTGTTTTGTTTCTCTATCAGAAACTGAATACTGAATAACTTTGTTTCTCTTTGTTAGTTGATTACATTAGCAAAAATGGACATGACAACTTAGAATTTGTAAAATTCTCAGAGGTGACATTGCTGTTATTGAATTGCTTTGCTGAGAAAAGTGTTCCTAGAATATTTTATTCTCTTACTGTTTCAAGATAACAAGGTTTTTGTGGTTATAGCTGAATTTAATATATATATATATATATATATATATATATATATATATATATATATATATATATATATATATATGTTATACTTACACACACCACAGGGAAAGAAACAATAAAGAATATTTATTAGGCAGCCATGCAAACATTTACAAAATCTAGACTGGTCCAATAAGCAAGCAAGCTCCAGGACATCTTATTTATTAAAATTGCTATACCCTGTAGGTGATAAGTAATTTAAACTGACACTTTGCCCAGGGTATATAAGGCAAGTTCTGAATAAAAATAAGTAAATAGGCAAATATGAAAGATCATTTGTTGTATGTTAATCTTAATACAATCATCATTAAATATCCCTTCATATTTATGTTTTAATAATTATCCTCTCCTCTGACCACCAGAAATAATTTTAGTCAACTTAAAGAAACAGTGAGGAAATTAAGCTGTATAATTTAAGAGTTCATGGACTGTTCATCCTTTGATCTCACATGTTGAATCATAATTTTAATATTTTAAAGGTCATCTACTTTGAAATCAGTCTTGTGTATACAAGGAACAGTTAAATGTCTTGTCACAGACTTACAGTGCCTAGTATAGTCAGGAATAGACTTTATAAGCTTCTAGCTTAAGGTTCTCTAAACTTTAATATTTGTTTTTAAATCTAGTTTAGATGATAAAATTTCATCTTAACCTGAGTTTTTAATAAATTCTTCTAAGCAATTCCATAGAAACACTTTCCCACTTTATTTCAGACATCAATACTATTAAGCATTTATGTTTTAATGTTAGGACAAAAACTTGAGTCATAGATTTTGTTCTCTTTATATATCCAAGACTCTGCTCAGCCTGCTAACATAGAATTAAAGGTACATATTGTGATAACATTTTAAAAATGTGAACAAAAAAAAATTCTAAAGAATTCAAAGGATTATAAAACATAATTTTCTTTATATGCATCTTACTTGTATACTTTTTTGATTTAAAATTCAAAGATAGCAATAGAATATGAGGTTAACTTGAGAATATTAAGATTTAAAAGACTTTATTGACATAAAGGAACAAGGCAGTCCTGTGGGTAAATATAGTTCTCAAATAAAAATATAAAATCTCACCACATTATTTTGCAATAACTAATCTTTTAATGTGCTAAATAGGTGAAAGATGTTGAGTGAATGATAGAATACTCTCTAATCTAGACCTGGCTAAAGAGAGATATTGAAGGATGATTCAGAAAAACCAGGTGGAGGTCATGTGGAAAGGTAAGGTCTTCACACAGAAATAATATCATATAAGCTTTCTTTTGAGAAAGACAAAAAAACCATTTGGAGAAGAACCACAAGTATAGATTAAGCAGTTTGTCATCTTAGAGGGTCTATTAATGTGCACATGATTTCTAAATACCTTTCTTTACCTAAGAGAAGAAAATTGGAGATGGGCTGATTTTAAGATTTGATAGGAAAAGTGCAATATCAGCCTGGCATCTGTGGCTCCAGGGAGTAAGAAAGTGTTCTAAACAATGATAGGGGCTAATAAAATTAAATTATGAAATTCAGGGAGCACGAATTCTCTGGGACCAAGTCTGAGAAACTGAACATCAAAATAAATAATGCATTTTAATGACATCACCTGCTTGACAAAACTGCAACCCACACGTTCTTATTGATTAAAAAATATATACAAATAGGAAGGAAAAAATTACTTTAAAATAGAATGCCAATGAATAAATGCAGATGTCATGATGGAACAAAATACTTCATCAACAAATAATGAAATATGTGGGGGGAAATTGATGTAGACCAGAATATGTAATGTGAAAACTCTCTCTACAAAATATTTCATTAAATAATATTTATTAGTAATAAAAAAATGCAATGCAGTATATATTAATTAACTTTACAGTGAAAAACTTGACAGGTTTAATCTTATCTTGCTGGTTAGATGGTAGAAAATATGTAGTTAAGACAGTATCTGTCAATTTGGTCTATAAAGATAAAAACTAACTTATACTTATTAGCTGATGCTCCCTGAAATGCAGAAAAGGGAAATTTTTAGTGGTGGTGAAATGTCCTATAATTTGATTTGGGTGAATGTTACTGAGATATATATAGTTTTAGCACTCACACACATGCATAGTTTAATATGTTGCAGTTTCCCAGACAGAAACACCTCAGAATTGTAAGCTTATGTCATAAATATATTAAATCAAGAACAAACAAATGCATAATTAAGGAATTCAGTGGCAGTTGATCTGTTCAATAGTTTGATATCCCATTGCAATAATGTAGGAGAAGAGCATAGAACTCTAGAACATTACAATATTTTCTTCACAGGAATTGTTTTTAATTATCAAGGTAATAAATACCTAAAATTTCAAATTTGTTAATGTCATATAATGAAAATAGTTCACTACAGCTACTCAAGCCATACTTAAGGTTTTAGATTCCATTCAAATTGAAATAGGAAGCACTTGATAAACTTTAACTAAGAAAGGATTATGTTATTCAAGCTTACAGAAATCCTCTCCCATTGCTGTGGGGAGAATATACAAGGAATACGCAAGGACAAGATGGGAAGTAGAGGGAGCAAGATTTTGCAATTGCCACATATTTCTGATCAATTCAAACAATCTTGATTAATGAAAATATAACATTGTTGGTTCTTAACCTAAGAAATTCTTAGGGGATGAAACTGACCCCTGTACAGGAAGGTCAAAAAGAGCTGAAAAAATAGGAAGAACCAAGAAAGCCAAAGAGGGCACAGGTAGCTAGATCAGACCAAAAACAAAAAGGAAGGAAAACTCCCTAAACATTTGAGCTTCTGACTGAATCAACAAAATAAATGCTTGTGACTAATTAATTAAAATAAGTAAAGTCATTTACAGAAAGGAAAGAAAGAAGATCACTCCTCCTGACTGATAGGTGACATTTTAAAAAATCAAGGGAACTTAGCATAAGAGGTGAGGTTTGTCTTCAACAACTATGGCATGAGTAGATGTCTGGAAATGCTGTCAGAATTTTAGATATTTATATCAAGACCTCAATGATTTAGGCGAGCATGGAATCCAGATGACTTCAAGAATACCTTGTGCTCTCAAGGTTGCATTCTTGAACTGATACCCACTATAGGTACTTTTGGTAGAACACAAATTCCCAGGACAAAGGAGGAGTTGAGTTTTCTATTTTCTGTTTAATTTGTTCATGAGTACCAGACAACAAACCTTTGCTTTGGTAAGATTGTCTATAAATTTGGGTATGGAATTCATTCAGTCTATCAGACTAATGTTAAATTCTTAAATATTTAACTTTTCTCAACTTTAATGCCTTAGCGTAATAAGCAAAACTAAGATGTCTTTCTCTACAATCAGTCTAAACCAATTCTCAACTACATTTTCTCTATAGTTACCTAATATTCTACTTTTTCTTCGGCTTTGAGATCATTAACTTAGAGAAACACTCTTCTCAACATTTTTGGGCCATTATGGTCTCTTTCTTCAGAAAAAGAAAATGTACATGCAATGAAAATCTGAATATTGTTTTCAAAGCTTCAAAAACTGTTTGAATTTTGCTTATAAAGGGTCAACCAAACCCAGGAAATTTTACTGTAAACATCCATCACAATCTTCTCTTAGAATTACCAAAGCAATAGCTTGGTTTTATTGTAGTAAAACAAAATTAATGTAAGTAAATGATAAAGATGATCTTGCCTTTATTTAGCAATCCACAGGTCAAACAGCCTCCACCCTAGCACCTAAAAGAAACTCTGAGGAGTTCTAGGAGTCAAGAGAATTTGTAGGCAGAAGCAGAAACGAAGAATTTGTACTAAGCAAAAACATGCATTAACTATTGCAAGAGTACTTACAGTTAATGACAGTGGGTTAGCATGCAGATTACCTTATTAATGCTGATTGGATGATTGCTGATTGATGCTAGTTTTGACTTAACTTCCAGAAGAACCAAAACTGTAATTAAATTATATATTGGTTTGTTTTGACATGAAATTTATCATCTGTTTTTCCTTTTGGTATTTGTCTTGTCTTTGCACTTTAGGAAAGTTAATAAGTTATTTCATACTATGAGAAAATGATAAATCTAAGAATGCATACATGTCAAAAAATACGTTTTAAAATCCAATGATGCTGTAATATGGTAGAATCACAAAACTCCATAGTCGTCTGGAATCAGTGGTTTTTGTGTTGATTACCATCCAGATCATATACTATAATATTAAAGTATTTTAAAATGTAATCCCAGAAAAAGTAAAACCACCAAGTTAATAGATAGTATCTAGTAAAAGTTTATTGTACACATGAAAACAGTTCACGTATTGAGAACTTTTAGATTCAAAGACTGACATGAAACTCAGGATCATGAAGCTATTGGATTGCTTAAAAAGTGAAAATTAACAAGCTGGTTAATATTTGCAATGCCTGATCATTAAAGTGAAGGTTTCTAAATAGCAAATAATTGACTAAAAGTGATAATTTCATACCATTTTAGGAAAATGACTAAGTTTCTATTACTATTATACTAACAAATAATCATCACTGTATAGAGGGGAAAAGAAGATTTATTCTTGGAAGTCAGAAATTAAGGAAAATATTCCTAACCAGCTGTTTCTTCATTTTGCTCCCTCTAAACATAAACTCCAGCATATATAAATTTTGGGCAGGCGGAGTTTCTTAGAAAAAGAAAGAATTACATTTAAGTGAAAAAAGTTAAAGAAATTTACCCTCAGTCATTGTTCTAGTGGGTATATATCAACTTCCATACAGACTACAGTAATATTTTAAAAACTCTATCTATCTATCTATCTATCTATCTATCTATCTATCTATCTATCTATCTATCTATCTATCTATCTATCTATCTATCTATCTATCTATC
>PVHY01024880.1:0-19089 GCA_004024945.1 Uropsilus gracilis | reverse complement strand
GCAAAGCAAACTCCAACACGGAGTTCAAATCTGCAAACTCCTTAACTGCTTTTAGCACACATGCTGCCAGCCTGGGCCAGCCGAGGGTTAAAGGTCCTCGGTGGCCACATGGCCAAGCTCACATGGCTCACATCTTTACAAGATGGCCGATTCCCATCTCTCCTCCACTGAACCTCTCTCTCTATCCAGTCTCCATATTGGAATCTGCATCCAAAATCCTTCTCTTTGTTTGCACACCCTTTATATACCCTGATTTCCCGCCTTCCAGGAAATCTGTTTCACCTAGGCTATTTCACTTCTTTCTTCCCCCTGCATCCCCCTGAAGGGAAATTCCAGCTAAGGTCATTCCCCCATTTTAACATTACCTGTCCTTGAAATCTGCAATCTTAAACAGGAGACAATGGGGGGGGGGCACACCCTATCACTTTGAGGTTTAAAGACGAATACCATAAATTGGGAGACTTTCTGTGTTACAGAAAAAGTTGGTAAAAATTCAGTTTGCTTTGATCTTTTCCAGGATGATTTCCAAAGCTGATCCTGGTATCCCACCTCCTCCCAGAGCTCCTGCCCCTGCGCCCCCAGGAACTGTCACACAGGTGGATGTCAGAAGTCGAGTGGCAGCCTGGTCTGCATGGGCAGCTGACCAAGGCGACTGTAAGTATTTCTGTGACTTTGTACTGAAAGAACTCTTACTTCGGGTTGTGACAGCATCCTGACTTAGAGACTCTGATGCTGATTTTTGAGCTGAAGTTTGGAGGTAGTTTTGAAAATTTAAGTCGCGAATGAAGATAAATTAAGCCACTGTAAGATTATTGTTCATGAGAGTTCAGACGAGTGGTTTTAATAAGTAGGGTGTAAGGCTTAGAGGGAGAAATTTGATTTGACAAATAATTGTAATAATAAAATATGTGTATTTTATTAATATGCTTGGTATATGCTGTGTACCAAGCTTGACACTATCAGGTTGATTTTAACGATTTATTCTTCAGGCTCTTTCTACTCTTACTATTTTCCTCTGCCAGACAGATTAGCTTGGTTACATGGGAGTTACTTCAAGACTTTAGGAAGGTTATGGAAGAGGCTTAACAGGCCATCTACATCTGGCTGGACTTCCTAAATGGATCTTCTGTGTGCAATCATTTTACCTTGACTTTCTTTTACAAAAACAACCATGGCATAGAACTGAGTGTAACTTGTTACACTTAAGATTTTAATACATTTGAATTTTTTACACCTGGAAAATGCCTTCCAATGTGTGTGGTTCAGTCTCTTCCTTGTTGGGGTGAATAAATTGTCATCAGCAGGTTTGAATTTGATGAACACTCGAGCTTCACTCTTTCAAAGAGATCTTGTATCACTGGTCCTTTGTCTTAGTGGTGCTTCCACAGTAAATTTGGCAGCATAGTTAAACAAAAGCCTCCAACTGTAGCACAGTAACATTGTACTGAGTCTGGTGGGTCAGAAATTGGGCCCCAGAGCATGCCTGGATCTTACCTGTATTTCCATTTTTATCTCTATACTCAGTTCAACCTTAGTTATAAAAACAGGAATAATTCATGGGTTGCAGGTAATCTGAAAGCGACTAAGTGTATAACAGTTTGTAGTACAGCAAAGCAAGCATAATTTGAGATGGGTCTCTTTTTTGCCAAATTGAGTCATTTTCTGAATTGCTTTCCATTTTGATTTCTCATATCCTGAAAGGTATTTTCATAGGCTTACCTGTAAGCACAGCTGCCTAACTGATCAAAGAACTCGTTGAAGCATCCACTTTTCAAAAATAACAGATTTACTATTTACCCTTATAAAACTTTCTGTTTTTATGGATTTTATAAATTTCTAGCCATCTATTTTATAAAGTTTTGTATTTAAAAAATAAATTAGAAATTTATTGTGGTACTTTCTATGTTTTGTGTACTTAATGTGAAGCATTTCTTACTGTTGTTACTACTTTGCTGTAGACAATGTGGGTTATATTTTGAGAGAGACCAGAATGTTCTTAAAGTTGAGAAAGGATAAGGCATCTTGAGTTGACAGATACTGTGAATGAACTTGTAAAAATGTGTTGGACAATGTAGTTTACAACAAAGAAAATTTATCTGCAGAGGTTTCTGCCCTTGTTAGATTTTGTCTTAAATGCCCTGTGCAGTCTCCTTTTTTTAAAGTTTGGAGAAGATAGGCTTTTAGAACTTCTAATTTAGTACCAGTCAAAAGAACATAACGGGGTATTTTCTGAATCCAGATCAGTTTTCAGTTAGAAAGCCCCTTCAAAGAAGTATCTTCCTATTTCTCTGAAGTACTGGCTGACTCTGGCTGAGGAGGTCCTTTGTCAGTGCTGTAGCTTTACCCCTGCTCTCTAAATGTGACTAAAATAATAGCTGTGGCTCTCCTAGAAGAGAAAAAGCTAGAAAAGCACAAAATCCCTCCTCATCCCCTAACTGATATTTGGGGACTAATCTGGAATTTCTAAGAGTTATATTAGTTAAACTGACAGCGTTCTGTAGCACTATAAAGTGATAACAGCTAACTATGTGCAAAACAGCAGCTAATTGGCAACATTTCAAACAAATTTTAATTATCCAAAAGTGTTTAACAGTCACTAATTAAGTTACTTAAGATTCCATAATTTCTTCCTTCTTTTTTGGCAAGTAGTACATTTATAGGTCAAGTTAGGCATGGCTAAATGCAGTCTTCAATATATTTTTTTGTAGGTGCCTTTATTAAATGTCTGGAGATAATGATGATGCATTGTGTGTTATATGTATCCCCAGTCATGGTAATGCATTTCTCCCATTCAGTTTTTTTTTTTTTTTCACTGTGAAATCTTGGTACAGCTCTCTGTTGAGTGTTAGGGCTTACTTGAACTAGAAAGGGCTTTGTGAGAATGCCCTCATGATTCACATCGTGCTCTAGCCAGCCAATCTAACTTAACATTGGAATGCTCTTAGGACATTTTATTTAATTTGAAAATTCCTGTGGTTATTTAAAGCATATGACTTAAAAATTAATGAGCCCAACTTTGTGGGTTGTAAGCTTAATTATGACCAGAATTTTAGCAAGCATTTTATTTTCAGAATCCTCAAAGCTATGTTGTAATCACACTGTTGTATCAACCTGAGGAGCTTTATTGGTCACATAACTTTGGTAGAACTTTGTTGGTCACATTTTAAGAAGTAGGTGCTAAAATGATGGTCTATATTCTTTCTTGGGTATGAATCACAGAGTGCTAAGGTAGGCTTGATTTTCCAGTCAGCTAACAGTAGGAAGAAAGAGAATGGAGAAAATCAATACTGGCCAGTAGGGAAGGCCAGTGTACCAACTCTACACAGGAGCTTCTGCCAGAGGTACAGTAAGCTAGTCCTGGATAAGCACAGGTCTGATGTTATGTCTGGTGGAGGTGTCCCTTATACATATGGTGCTCCTTTCTAGTCAGTTTTCATGCTTAATTACCTGCATGAGTGTCACATAAACAAAGTTTGGAAGGCTGATGTTTCTCCTTTTTTGTAGTTGAGAAGCCCAGGCAGTATCATGAACAAGAAGAAACACCCGAGATGATGGCAGCCCGAGTTGAAAGAGATGTGGTAAGGTTGTTCACCTCTCCATCACTGGCTTTGTTTTAAAAGAGGAAAAATGTATATCCACAAGGAAAATGGAGCTAATTTATGTAAAGCTGTTTTTTTGAAACTTTATTTTTTTTTCCATTGTTGGTATGGCCTTTCCATTTTTTTAAATTAACATATTTTGCCTTTCTGCAATATTTAATGACTAGATTTGCACTGTTAGAACAAGCCTCTGTGCTAGTTATAAGGCAAACGTAGTTTTTGTTTTATATGTTATTCTGTAATTTCTAATTCCAGCAAATCTTAAATCACATTTTGGATGACATTGAATTTTTTATCACAAAACTTCAAAAAGCGGCTGAAGCATTTTCTGAGCTTTCTAAAAGGAAGAAAAGTAAAAAAGGTAAAAAGAAAGGACCAGGAGGTGAGTTGCATTTGTTTTTGTTTTTTTAATCTCTGTGGACCATTCAGGACTTGAGTGCGGGGTGGAGCCAGCACAACTCCACTGATGGTGTGCTAGTACTTCATTTCCAGTGCTGAGAAAACCCCAAGGGTTCAGGCAGAGTCTAAGAGGAGCCCAGGGAAGAGCCCATTTGAGCTCCAGGGAATTAGGAAGACTCTAGGGTTCTTCACCAAGGTCACAGAGACCATGGAGCTCAACCTGTGCTTATCTGTTTAATAGTGATTGTAAATTTAATGTCCACGTCCAAAAAAAAAAAAAAAACAAAAAACCGTCATTCCACTCTTCTCGTATTTTATTGTAAATTTAGGACTTTATTATTTTGTTAAATAAAGGGATTGAATTTTCTCATTAACAAAGTTAAAAATATCAGTCTGAAACAGGGTATATAGAAGACTTTCTGACATAAAACACCCAGCCATCTCAACCAGAATACCAAACCAATGCAAGACTATCAGTGCAGACTAATTTATTTCTAACAAAGTGATTTCTAATTATCCTAATAATGACAAAAAAGAAAAAAAACATGTAAGACTCAGCTTATAACATTGTCCAAAACCTTTCTCAGCATTGTCCAAAGTCCTTTCTCCAGATTGCCCACTAATCCTCAGTCTTTCAGTCCTGATCATCTCATCAAAATCAGCCAGTCAGAGTTCCTCTCCACATGTTTGAAGACTTCTTTCTTTGGGGCGCTCCTTTGGCATGCTCCTCCTTGTCTTCCACGCTGTGTTCTCCTTGTCATCTTCAGGTAGCAGGAACTTCTTGGTATCAGACCCAGCCAAGTTCACTTTCTTTTCAGGCCTGTCTTGCACAGCCTCTTGCAGACACAAGTTAAACTCAGCAAAATAAACTCCAACATGGAGTTCAAATCTGCAAACTCCTTAACTGCATTCAGCACACATGCTGCCAGTCTGGGTCAGCCAAAGGCTGTAGGCCCTCACGCCTGGCCATGTCCACATGGCTCACATCTTTACAACATGGCCCATTCTCATCTCTCCTCCACCTAACCTCTCTCTCTATCCGATCTCCTTATTGCCTCTGAAAAATTCCAATCCGAATCCTTCTCTTTCTTTCCACACCCTTTATATATCCTAATTTCCCACCTTCCAGGAAACCTTGTGTCACCTTTTTCCCTCTTGCATTTCCCTGAAGGGAAATTCCAACTAAAGTCATTCTCACATTTTAGCATACCTGTCCTTGAAATCTGCAATCTTAAACAGGAAACAATGGGGGAGGGGGGAGCACACCCTATCAAGTCCATTTGCAATTTTTAATCACAGAACTCTAAAGAATACATTTAAGTCACATGCAAGCAATTTTGAAGTATGCTGTAGTTCAGCTATTTAAAATGGTCTCAGAATTATAAATGGTCTCATGTGGCTAGCCCGGGCCAGTCAGAGGAGGCCCCAGGCCTTGGCCACACATGGCCAAGCTCACAAGGCTCACATCTTTACTCTACAAAATGGCCAATTCCAATCTCTCCTACATTGAATCTCTTTGTTTTTATACCCTTTATATACCCAGATTTCTCACCTTTCAGGAACTGCACCTGGGCCATTTCACTGCTTCCTCCCCCTTGCATCTTTTTGAAAGGAATTTTTAAATAAGGCCATTCTCACATTTTAGCATATCTGTTTTTGAAATCTGCAGTTTTAAACAGGAGACAATGGGGGCACGGTAGCAAACCCTATCAGCACCACTTATTCCTTTGTATTCATTATGAAAGGTACACTGTCCTTTGGTCACTTACATTCAAAGACACATTCTTCTGTGAATCCATTCCTAAGCTTATGGCCAACATTGATTTCATTTTTCCAGTGTTTCTAATACCTAATTTTTTCCTTTTTTGTTTTCATAACCACCCTGTGTATCAGGCTGTCACTACTTACTTTTTCACCTAGTTTGCTAGGTAGTCTTCAAAGCTCTATTGTTAATTCCTCCTGTTTTATTGATTTAAGTCCTTTCTTCTTTTGGCAGTCATAGTCATCCACAGTTGAACATTGGGCTATCTTTCCATTCTTATGTTTCTCTGCTTCTGTGTTGTTTTATGTACATGCAATTTCCTTTTTCCATATTTTTCTCAGTTTTTCTTACCAAACTGTACTGGACCAAACCTTTCAAACCCACTAAAAATCTGCTCTTCTTTCCCCATTTTAACCAGGTAATACAATCCACACATCCACTACTACATATGAAGGTCCCCAGCAGTAGAGCTTATAACTTATACATGTTTATAGTCTTCAGAATGGTAAATGCAATGACTGACACAGAAAGTCTACAATGTAAATGTGTGGAATTTAATGAGTAACTAGGGAACCCTCTGTTGGAATATAGACTGAGGTTTGTAGGGTAGCTAAATAGCATGGTATCTGATTTGTGATCTTCAAACCTTATAGACATAAATGTGTTGTTGTTTTATTATTTTTGGATTCATTTTCTTAGAACTTTGCTCTCATGTACCCCCCCTTCCCATTTATTTCATTAGAGGGTGTTTTAACACTGCGAGCAAAACCCCCACCTCCTGATGAATTTGTTGACTGTTTCCAAAAATTTAAGCATGGATTTAACCTTCTGGTATGTGAAATTTATTTATATAGAGTTAAAAGAAACAAACAGATAAAAGTCTAACCAGGCTGTTCCTTTAATAGCATTGTTCTTTTGAATTTATTGTGTGTCTGTTTTGATTTGCCTTTAATTAGAGTAGTAGGTTGTAAAATCTATATATCCAAGAGAGGATAATGACTCTAATTTTATATTAGAAGTAAAGCTAATAGGAAAGTAATCTGAGTCTGTAGCAAAACCTTTGGTTGTCTTTGTTCAGTCATATCATAGTAATATGTTTGTGTATTTTATTAATGTTACAGGCCAAATTGAAGTCTCATATCCAGAATCCTAGTGCTGAAGATTTGGTTCATTTTCTTTTTACTCCATTAAATATGGTAAGAGTTACTAATTTAAGATAATTAGTATGTTTTTCAACCCCTATTGTCTGTCTGGATTAACTAGTTTTTTGTCACTACTTTCTGTGGATACTATTTTCCTGTCATCTAAGTAAGTATTAAAAGTGTGAAATTTAAATTTTTGAAAAAACCTTTGAATGCCTTATGGGTAGCTGAGGAAACTGATGTCTCTCAGAGAGCTTGGAAATGAAAAGGTGTACTGTGTGCTAGTGTTCCAACATATACTAGTCTATGAAATACAGTGACTTGGGTTATAGGGAAACTTTTCTCTTTCTCACAAATAGGCTAGACTTGAGGAGCCTGATGCTAGGTGAATGGTTCTACTCTCCAACTATGCAGAGACCTAGATAATTTTCAGTGAGGTATTTTTCTGTTTTCTGAAATGTCTAAGAATCAATCACTTACTCATGTATCCAACAATTGTAATTGAGAACCTCCTCTGTGTTTGGTGTTATTTGTTTCTCATCAAGAATAAAGCAGACAAAAGTCTTAACCCTTTTGGAAGTTATTTTATAGGGTAGAGTAGCAGTCAAATGCATAAGTATTACAGTTTGCTAAAAATATTTTGTGGAAAGCTACACCAGGGAAAGAATGTAGTGTGGGTGGAGTACTACACTTCTTAATAGGGTTGATTAATGAAACCACTGGCTGGCAAGGTATCATTTGAGCAAATGAAGTGAGGAGAAATGAGTTGTGAATTTCTGAAGGAAGATATTTCCAGACAGAGAACAACTAATGTAAATGTTCTAAGATGGTAGCATGCAAGTCATGTTTTTGGAATCATTATTGTGATTGGAAAGGAATGAGAAGGGAAGTCATGAGCAGAAGATGAAGTCAGGTAAGCAGAAACCATGTCTTGTGTGTCCGTATAGGTGACGGTGAGGCCCTTAGTACTCTGGGAGGACTTTTAGCAGAAAAAGACTGTTCTGGATGCAATGTGTAGATGTTTAGGGAAGAAGTGACTAGTACTATTAAAATATTCCAGATGGGGGATTACGGTGCTTGGACCAGGTAGATTGCAGGTCTTGTCTTGTCCCACTAGACAGGAAGGATGAGATTTATCCTTTTCTCCTGTTCATGTGATTGTTTTCATCTTTTTCTGCTATTCAGGTAAAATATAGGAGAAGTGCTAGATTTGCTCCATTCTTGATAAATATTAGTGAACTTAATAGTCATCAAATCTTCTGAAGCACTAAATCAAAGTGAATTTTATATGCTTCATATTGTTATTGTTCTTAACTCTTCAAAAAGTATCACAGACCTAAGTGGAATGACCACCATACAAATGTGACCAATATTGTATGAGAATTGTGAGAGAAAAATTAAAAAGAAAATCACAGAACTAGTACCCAGGAACCATGATCACTGCTGCTATATCATTTCTATAGAGCATCCTTGGTCTATCCCACGGAATGAGCCACAGACAACACACCACACTCTCCTGTCTTATCCCGGAAGATAAGAAACTCACCTTCCTGGAAATACTTAAAAGGAAGAATTCTGCTGTTTTTCCACCCCCTTTCACTTGCCCTCTCCTCAGGAAGGGAAATGATTTATTAAAGTGTGAAATGTAGAAAAGGGAGGTTTCCAACCCTGACTTTTTTGGAATGTGTCTGTGTGTGAGGCCAGCAATTGTCCCATCTGCTTTCTGTTACTTTGTTTTTCCTACCAGCCAACACATTTTCTGTACTTAAATTATATTCCAACTAATTCTCCCCACTCTCCTATAGGGCAAGATGGTGAAAAATCACTACTATCCTATTTGCAAATATAAGAAATGTAAACTTGGAAGGGAAGAATGTTACATGTAATCTTTCTTTACATATAAAAAGAAGGAACATACCTGGACATTGAAAAATCTAAACAGTGAAGATGGGTATATTAGATTGTGACACAGGTGGTATAATCCACCACCTTACTCTTTATCTTTTCTTTCAATTATTCTAATTCATTACTCTAACACTGTAACTTCTGTAGTTCAAACATAAACAGCTCTTTGTCTAAGTTTTCAAGCAACAGGATGGGGAAAATAAGCCCTAAGTTGTGATGAGCTGTTCTACTAATATGTACCAACTGTCTTTGAGGACACAGATATACATCAGTTACATAGTGGGCTTAAGAAATGTCCCCCACCCCCCCCACACACACACAAGAACTGATACCTGAGTAAGAGACCTGAACGATGAGGAAGGGTTATTTGGGAAACTGGGAAATGGTTTGTGTGCATATGGAGAAAATTAAACCAGCCTAACTAGCTTGGGAACCCCTGGGTGATGGGAGGAAAATTGTCTTTGGTCTGAAGGCATTCAAAAAATCCCTTTCTTCTTGTGACATATGTCTAGGAAAGTGAGTTTTTATAAAAGGGTTTTGACTCCTGCTCTAGAAGATAACTTATTTTTGAGCCAGGAACTAGTCCCTGAGAAGTCAGTTTGGAGCAGGCTTTGTAGATTCCCTATCATCACTTTATCGCAGTTGTACTTGTTTTTGCTACTCATTAAATTATCCACTTTCAGTCAGAATAATTTGCTGGAATTAATTTTTGGGGGAAAATCATAAATTCATACTACAGTTTTTAATTTTTTTTTTACCTTTCTCTCTAGATCATTTTATTTTTGAACATCTTTATAGTCACAGCTGTAGATGATTAACTTGATTGAGTCTGTTACTTTTTATAGTGTTCATTTCTATAACCACATTTTTTCAAGTTTTGCATAATAGATTTGACAGTAGAGATGATGTATTTTATTTAAAAACAATAAGCAGAAGTAGTTAATATGCCTGGCTTAGAATTCTCTGCATAACCATTAGTATTTTTCAGGGAAAGTACAGTCAAATGCAAGCCAGTGGACAGATGCTATGAAAGTTGGTAGACTCTTAACCTTTCATTTTTTATTAGGTACTTCTGGGCTGCAAGTTGATTTGTCTAGTGGTGCATTGAAAACATCAAAATATCATTTTTGTATATGAAACAATGCTTGTGTTTAGGCTGGGTTTTTATCTACAAATTTTGAAAATGTACAGATAATCATCAATTTATGCTATAAAGGAATTTACTGTCATTATAGGTGGTGCAGGCAACTGGGGGTCCTGAACTAGCCAGTTCTGTACTCAGCCCATTATTGGCTAAGGACACAATGGATTTCTTGCATTATACTGTCAATAGTGATGAAAGGCAGCTGTGGATGTCACTGGGAGACACTTGGATGAAAACCAGGTAAACATACATGAGTTTAGCATTCAATGTCTGTAATATTGTAAGAATTGTTCTTTATTGTATGGATCTAATGAGATACTTGTTTTAGCCATCTATGTGTGAAGTTTTAGGTGTAAAATAAGGAGAAGCCTAAGCCCTTAAAAAGCTAGGAAAACAGCAGTTCATGCACTATAAGGCATAATAATTACTCCAGGAGTCACTGTTAAGCAGCATACTGTTTGCTTGGCAGGGTGCCATAATCAGGAAGAGAATTCAGAGAGCCAGGATAGTTAGCTTTCAAAACAGCACTGATAGATCTAAAATCAGGAGATAGTAATGCTAGTGTATGGATATGTAGATATGTATGCATACACTTTCCTAGGCTCTCCTCACACTGTACATAGGTCCGTTATTATCCCTACTCTACAGATGAGGAAGCCGAGGTATAAAAAGGCTAAGTAGTTTCCCTAGGCCACACAACTTGTAATTGTCAGAAATGGAATTTGAACTCAGACTAAGTGACTCTGAAGTCCATGTTCATCTTTATTTTGTAAGCTATCTTTCAGCAGAAAGAGTAGTATTGCCATAGAAGCCTGAAGACTTCTGGGTAGAGAGGGGGATGTGAGTAAAACCATGAGGCTTATAAGTCAACAGAATCAAGTAGTGACCTTTGGGTAGTGGTGAGTAGAGGAAGCATGGTGTTGAATAAAGCACACACAGAAGAGCCCAGCTGGGTTATGAAGGCTCTGCCCAACAGTAGAGTGTGGTCCTGCAGACCATGGAAAACCAACAATTTTGGAGGAGGACTATGCCATTATCACAGCTGTGCTTTAGAAAGGTCAATCTGGTAGTTGAGAATAGTGATGTTAAGAGCTAAAGGAACTAGAAGCAGGGAGGTCCCTTGGGGGTGATACTGCTGTGGTTGAAGTTCTGCATTAATCACTGTTCTTTAACACTAAACTGTGGTGGTGCGGATACAAAGGAAAAGGGATACGTTTTAGTATTATATCTTGTCAATAAAGTAGGTTGAAGCATTGAAGTGTTAATATCTGCCAGACAAGTCAAGGTATGAAAAAGATTTCACATTTCATGACAGTGAAAAGTAATTTTCACATTTCTCATTTATCCAAATCTTTTCCTTTTCCTCTTTACCTGGAGTAAATCATTCCATATGATCACATAAGAGAAGTTGTCTTCTAAATGCTTTTGAATGGACTGGCCTGCCAGTAATGGGCCAATTCATTTTTTTCCTCCTACTTTTATTTTCTTAAAACACGTATTAGCCATTTCCACTTACATTTGGGACCTGGCAACGACTTGTGTTTTAACATAACCATGATTTTTGTTTTTAATTAAAAACATTGTTTAAATTTATCTTTATTATTTATATATTGATACAATTATACCATAATATCTATATAGCATACTAATTTAAAAATTGGTTTTAGATTTCTTAAATCTATCAGCTTTATGTAGGTTATGATTTTCAGATACTCATTGGGATCTAGGCTTTTATTTTATGAACCTTATTAAATATTTCAGGTCTCATTAGACTCATTAGATTTTCTTCTTTGTTTTGGATTTTACCTCAGAATGTTAACAACCTTTTTAAAAACTTCATAAAATATATCATTAGCTCTTGACATTAGAAAATAGTCATTTCAACCCTGGTAATGGAAATAAAGTTAACAGCATTTTAAGAAGCTGGGAGTAGGAGAAAGGGTTAAGGTGGTGTATAGGTTAGAGGTAAGTATTTTGTTTTATTTTCTTTGCTTGTTCAGTTTCCCCTTTAAAAATAGAATAAAAAGAAAAGGTGTTGTGCTTTAATGAAGTCATTTCAGATCCTCAATTATTAAGTATTAGAAAAGGGATATAGATACTGATTTTAAAAACTCCCATAGATAAAAAGAATTAGAGGGTACAAAGTTTAACTAAAGTGGCTCACTTTATCATAGCAGAAATACGATATGAAGAATGAATCATGTGTGAAAGACAAAACTACTTACTATCATATAAATGAAGCGAATATTTCCGTTCTGGTTATTTTTATGGTTCATGAGTGATGAATTTGTAGAAATTACTCAGAGTCATTAAGTGATGAATGGGGAGTGAGTGTGATTATACATTAGTCCTTACTCAATTTACTGATTAAAACCTAGCAGATAATTTTAATCTATACACATCGTAATTTGTTTCATTTTAGAGGACCTCATAAGCTGACAAATCATGACCCTGAAGAACATGGTCTATTTTTTCTTTCAAGAGATATTTCTAACATGGTTTCATTGGTGATGGCAAGGGAATGAAGGAAAGAGGAGAATTTGAACTCACTTAGGCACTAGAAAAAATTGGTTCTAAATACTTATCACTCTTTTCTTTCATAGTCCCTCCCCAAAGTTTCGAAAACCTGTATCTATGTTAAAAAACTGAACTTACAGAGAATTGAAGTAGTAATGTGAAAACACCTCAGAAAGCAGAATTCAATCTACCTTTTCATTTATTGGTATTAAACACTGGTGTAAACATGTTTACTTTCCTACTTTGGGTGAAGGGAGGTCAGCTTAAATATGAATTGTTTTTCTTGTGTAACCTTCCTTAAGATAATTTTGAGCATGAATATGTTTCTTAATTTTATTTTTTGTCCTTTAACATCCTTTAACGCCTTTAATATCCTTCTACAGAGCAGAGTGGCCAAAAGAACAGTTTATTCCACCCTATATTCCACGGTTCCGCAATGGATGGGAGCCCCCAATGCTGAATTTCATGGGACCACCAGTAGAACAAGATCTTTATCATTTGCCTGAGCCTGTGGCAAATGTAACAGAACATCAGCGCAAACATGAAACAAAAAGATTATCCCCAGAGGTAAAGTTTTTTTTTAAACACTCCCTTTCATATGAAATGCAGCAAGTTTGTGCATTCTCATCTAGCTCTGATTATAGTTTTCTCATTTTCTCTGAGGATTGTTTTAGGAGCAGTGACTGTCTTGCTGCTCTCAGTTACCTCTCTCACCTCTTTATTACTGTTGTGACATTTGCTCTGATTTCTGTGAGACCCAGCCCAGTCCACATCATTCTGATAGCCTCATCTCTGTCCCAGATGTTTCGTTCACCAAGTCTTGGCAAACCTGTCTCTTTGAATAAATGCTTTCTCTGCTTCATAGGGGATTGTCTTATTGTTACTTTTTCTTCCACCCTTCAGACTTTCAAGGTGGTTCCCTAAATCCAGGTTTCGCTAAGTCTATCCCAGATATTTCTCAGTGCCCATTTATTTTTTATTTTCTGCCTGGTTCTCAACCTCCTGTGTCCTGTCTGCCCAGCTAGGTTATGGCTTCTCTTGGACCATGATCCTGAGCTCAGATGATTATAGCACTATCACTCCCAAGGAGACCAGGCATTTTGTTGTCTTTTAAACAATTGGTAAGAGTTAGAGTATAGCCTATTTGGTCAGCAAATTTGAATGGTTTGAAGTTGGGTATGGTGTTTCCTTAATTTCCTAAAAAATTACTTTTTTTGTGGTTCTTCTTATTTTATTAGGAAAAAAAAATTGAACATGGCTTAAGCCATCCCTTGGTTCAACTGTGTCGAACAAGAATACCATAATCAGAACTCGAGGAATTATATGAATCTGGCCTAGTTTGAAGAATAAACAGTAAATGATAGCTCCTTAAATTCTTGTTCATTTTCTTTAACTCCTTTGATTTATTATTTTTAGACTACAGTGAATATTTTAATCTGGCAAACATGGTGTGAAGGTATGACCAGAAAATGAGAATCCTCATCTTTAAAGAGCAACACTTAAGTAAATTAAATTTGTTCTCTTGTAAATCGTTCTCTTGAACAATAATCATAGTGAATTTGTTGAGTTCTAAAACATTAAAAATAAATCAAACATACTACTTTGAAAGTATTTTTTTCCCCTAATGTGATGGTGTTTCTGACTAGTCACATATCAGGATAGATGTGAATTCTGTAATTATCATTCCCTCTAAGTGAGTGATTATGATGATGACCTCATAGCTCTGGAAATTGGTTGGCAGTATATGTTCCTGTCTGTGTTTTATAGCTTAGATCTTGTCACTATGAATTTTGTTCCCTTGTAAAGGGCAAGTTTTATAAAGGAAAAATGTAATCAAACATAAAATTGATACACTTGCTGTTGCTATAGTTACAGCTATTTTCAAATTACATAAATTTCTAGCTTACAGGCTTCACATCTTAAATAAGGAAGTAAATCTATAATGTATGCCTCAGAAACTCATTTTTGTGAGTTCTTTTTCAATTTGTGTTTTTAAAGAGAGTAATATGAATGTGCTCTGGTAAAAGTTTGCTCTCTCTGAATAAGTAATTGGAAAAGAGAACATATTGAAACTCCATCCTTATAATAAGTTATCATTTTCCTATTGTAAACTACTTGCATTTTATGGCTTAGAGGTCTAAAACAAAATGAAATGACAAGTTTCTACTAGTAAATCTAGGGGATTCTACACCTTAAGATTTTGTTGGAAAAGACTTCAGTAATGATTTAAAATGCATAAAAATTGCAATCATCCCCAAAACAGAGATTTTATTGTACTTCATTGTTAGAAAAATAAATAACTCAGAACAAGACTTAGATGATTCAGGATTGGCAGTTTTGTTTAGAACCAAGAGGCTTGGTTATGTGGAGTGACTGTGTGGCAATACTCAGCTTTTCCTATTTCTGAGCGGCAGTTGCACTAAAAAAGGTTGTGTAGTCATTGCCTTTAGTCACTTGCTGTTTCCTCCCTTTCTGAGTTCCCAGTCACTCTCAGACCCAGTACTTTCAGATTCTCCTGTTCACCCTGTTACGTTCAACTAGGCATAACAGCCTTTTATAAAAAATTGCCAAATCATCTACAGTCTCTACTCTAAAAGAAATGATTAAATTAGTTAAGCCATTTAATTTTTTTATTTCGGCTTTATTGAGGTGTGATCAACAAATAAAGTTGTGAGGTATTTCAAGTGTTCATCCTGATGACTGAGTAGTTACACGGTGAAAGGTTCCCCTCCTCTCCCTATTTACACATTTATACACTGATTAATTCATGTTTAACTTTTTTGTCACAAAGTGCTTTACGTTAGGTCACCAAATCTTATTAATTTATAGCTGCAAGTTTGTATTCTTTGACCAATCTATCTTTACTTGTCCCAGCTCTTGGTAATTATTTTCTACTCTGTTTCTATGAACTTTGATGTTTTTTTTTTCCTTAGCGAGTTTCCACTTACAAATGATTCCATGCAAGAGTATCTTTCTCAATATGGTTTCCTTCACTCCTTCATTTAGTATCACAACCTCAGGTCCATTCATGCTGTTGAGAACGACTGAATTTTCTTCTTTCTCATGATTAAATCCATTGGGTGTGTATGCATATGCCATCTTTATCTACTCATCTGTTGGTGGACATTTAGGTTGTTTCCATGCCATAGCTTTTGTGAATGACACTGAATAAACTTTGAGGTGTAGAAACCTCTTCGAGATTTTAATTACATTTCCTTTGATAATATACCTATTAGTAGGACTCCTGAATTGTATAATGGTTCTGTTTTTAATTGATTTGAGGAACCTACATATTTTTTTCCATAATGACTATACCACAATTTGCATTCTCACCAAGAAAGCACATGGGTTCCTTTTTTCTGCCCCTCACCAGCACTGTTGTCTCTTGATTTTTTGATAAGTGCCTTCTTAAACAGGTATACGATACTAATTTATTGTGTTTTTTTAAAATAAATTTATCTTACATTGTTATCTACCCCAGGATTCTCCCACCACCTTATCACCTGTGCTATCATCTTAATCTTTTGTGCCATCCCCTCCACTCTACTGGTTTTTCCCCCCTCTTGTGCTCTATACTTCAAACTGTTGAATGTTAACTTTAAATTTTTCTTGTCCAATTGCTTGTTTGTTTTCCCTTTCCCCTAAAATTAGTGAGATCATCCTGTATTTCTTTTTCTTTCTGACTTATTTCTGCTAGCGTGATTCCTTCTAGCACCATCCATGTGCCATGAATGATATACATGTCTTTTGATTGATGTATATAGTATTCCATTGTGTGCATATACCATAACTTTCTGTACCACTCATCTATTTTGGGGCATTTGTGTTGTTACCATAGTCTGGATATTATAAACAGCACTGCTATAAACATCCAGGTACAGGTCTTTTTGGATTAGAATTTTTGTAACCTTTGGGTATATTCCTAAGAGTGGGATTGCTAGATCAAATGGTAGTTCCATTTTCAGTAGTTTCAGGATCCTCCACACAACTTTCTATAGTGTCTGGACCAGTTTGCATTCACACTAGCAGTATAAAAGTGTCCCTTTCTCTCCACATCCTTGCCAGCACTTGTTGCTTTTTTTTGATATGAACCATTCTTACTGGTTTAAGATAGTATCTCATTGTGGTTTTGATTTGCATTTTCTTACTTATTGATGAGGTTGAGCATTTTCTCATCTCATTGCCATTTTTATTTGTATTACCATGATGACTGATAATGTTAAACACCTCTTTATGTACTTACTGGCCACTTGTGTATCTTGTGTAGAAAAACATGCATTCAGTTCTTCCTATTATTTTTATTGGAGTGCTTTTTTTTTGAGTTGTGTGAATTTCTTATATATTTCAAATATTAATCCCTTATCACTTACATAATTTCCAAATATTTTACCTATTGTTTAAGTTACTTTTCACTTTGCTGATGATTTAAGTTAAGGTATTTAAATGGTGGAAATAGCTTGTGTTCATTAAGACCAATACTCTGATCGGTATTCCTAAGGAGTAATACAGTGTGGCTATTTTGATTTGGTTTGAGTCTGTCCCTACTTCCTTTGTGAATATACTCAACCATGCTCCTGCCAATTTTGTCATTTGAATTAAATATAGTAATATGTCGAATATTTTGATAAAAACAAAATTTCATATATTTTGCTCTAGTGCATCTGTAAACATTTGAAATACTTAAGGAAGTTTCAGTGTTCTTAAGTCCATTATACATCCTCCATATTTAATTTTGCTGTCTACGGCCATACCACCCTGAATGTGCCCGATCTCGTCTGATCATACTTCATTTTGCTTAAGAAAATATTTCAGAATCTCTAGAGGAATGTTTTTGTCTCTGTTTTCTCCCAGAAATCTAGAACCGTGGTGCTTGGTGAGACCCTTAGACCTCAGCCCTTCCTCTTAGTAGCATCTAGTATGATCATGTCTAAATTGCATTAACTGCTAAAATAAATGACTCCAGCGTTTTCTTTTCTGGACTGATGACTGTCCAGGTCAATGTGTCTCTGCCTTTCTGTGTTTCCCTAGTAATAAATCTGATGATAGTGCTGCCATATTTTTTCAAAATTCAATAATTGTGTTCTGTATATTTAAAAAATGAGAAAGTAAGAATGAGAGGGTGGCGTAATTTTAATGTATTAATTTCAGATGACTTCCCTGTGATCGTATTTACTTAGCTAGAGTGTTAAAGTTCAAATCTGCCTACTATCAGAATCATCTTTACTGAAATTCCTGAGAAAATAATTTCTTACATACCTGGTTATTTTTGAAATTCAGACTAGTTCTTGTACTAACTACCTCTCTTATTATAAATGAACCTTTGACAAAAATGTGTTGCCTTATTTCATAGCTTAGCATAATGGTACGTCAATTGAAAGTGAAAAGGAGCACAATATGGTGGAGGTTTCTTGTTGACTGATGTTAGTGTTCTCGCAAATAGTTTGGTGATTCTTTCATCTCTCCCCCTCTGTCTTCCAGCAGTCCAGTGTGACAGAGTATCCTCCAGCTGATGGCTATGCGTTCAATAACATGTACACAAGAGGACCCCAGTTGGACCAAGGGGAAGCCGCTGTTGCTTTGAAGCCAACTCCCAATCGCCATGTAGAGAGGTAACATTTCATGCATGGTGGATGACTATCTCTCATTTAGTGCAAATAGAGGTCTGCATTGTTCATTATTTCCTTAAACTTTCCATCTGTTCCTTCTTTTGTATAGCTCCATTGTTCCTTTATAGAACTGGTTTTGATGAACAAAAGATGTCTGGACTTCCAGTCTATAATTCTAACAATGCAAATGCTTTGGGTGACTTTCCCTTTTTAAAAAAGATGTTTCTGACAAAAATCAGTGAATTAAGAATAAAGAAGAATTGTTTTGAAGCTCTGTTAGTTTGTACCAGATGGTCTATACAGATCCTTCCATTTCTATAACATTTAAAGAAAAAATTTCCTTCTTTCTCTTCCCCAACAAAAACAGACAAGGCTTCCTTTAGATAGAGATATTTTTAAAAAACATAAACTAAATATTTAAACAGTAAGTGACTTATTTTCCATCTTATTTTTTTCCTTTGTATTTACTTTTTAATATTTCCATTCTTAGAAAAGTCATTGAAGGTGAAGATGGAGAATTTTAATGGGGGAGGAATAAGGGAGTTGAAATAGATTTCACTTTTTTCATTTTGTTTTCTGGCCACAACAAATGAAGTTTCCACAAAGTCCAACCCGTGTACATGTGAGAAAGAGAAGAGGGTACAATGTTGGGAACAGTGATGTGGGACAATGACCCCTTAGACAAATTGGAATGAAAACCTTTGCTAGGGACCTTCTTCAGAACCTCTCAGCACCAGTATTGCATGCCCTCACTTCTGTTTTGTATTCTCTTAAGAGAATCTAAAGAGATAGAATTAAAGCCTTTTTTTTTGTCAGAAATGATGACGGAGATATTATTCTAAGGGTGCCAGTAGCATATTAAATTACGTACTAGGGAATTTAGCAATGAATAACACATTTTGGAAAATACCAAGCATATGAAATAAGTTTTAATTATAGATTCAGTTCTTAGTAGATAGAAGTGAAAAGTCATTTTCAAGTTTCAAGTTATTTTATTGAAGTTCTTCTGGACTAA
>PVHY01024879.1:0-19090 GCA_004024945.1 Uropsilus gracilis | reverse complement strand
CAGATTCCTGATCAAGTCTCTTTTATTGTTGCTTTGTCTTGAGTGCTTATACATTAGACATAGATATTCCAGACATTCCAGGATGGTCATCTCCAATCAATGCTTGCCACAAATACTAATTGTCCAGTAGTCTAGTTTGCTACCATATATGGTCTCCTATCGAGAGAGGCGTACTCTTCTGTTGACTGCCCCTATACCTATACCTGCTCGGTTCCCAGCCCACGACTTAGCTAATGTAAGAGCCGTATCAGGCTACAGCAGACTGACCTTGTCATAGGGGCTAATTTCTTAACTCTCTACACTTGTTAATCTTTTCTACCCTTGACTTCAGTTGTATAGATTCTCCTGAGATGTCTTCCCTGACATTCATGTCTTAATCTCTTCTTTTGGTATTCTCTCTATGAAATCTTTTATCCTCATTTTAATTTTTAATTCTCATATTTTGCTAATTTGGCTACTCTGTCTTACTTATCTTCCACCTATAGCATTTCATGATTAACTGCTCCTAGGTAGAAATAATGATTGAACAAGTTGTTCCCTAAATTATGCCATTCTTGACTACTCCTTATTTTTGTACTTTTTCTCATGATCTTTCTCTTCTCTAGAAATGTTTTTATCTCTCTTCACCACTCACATTTTGAAAAAAGTTCTAACCTTTTTTTTTTCCCCATAATTTAAATTCAACCTTTATTATAGAGTTCTCTGCTAAAAACTGGCTCTCCTGTCATGGGTCAGATCCTCCTTTGAGCTCTTGTAGCATTTAAATTGTGACAGACTTAGTTGATGCTGCTTTGTATATTCCATCTTCTTTTGATTTTGTGATAGTGGTTACTCTGAATCTTTCAATTGAATAAGATGTTTTACAAATCAGTATATGTAGCAAACACTCTGAGTTTTAATGGGAGTGACTATTAGTCCTTACTAAAATCTTTGTAAATAAACATCTTGACTGTAAAGATAGTTTATTCTGCTAAGAACACAGACTTTCAGTTCAGAAATAGTCTGTATTGCTAGTAATTTTAATTAACTGACTTAAATAAAAAATTTATAAATATTTTCCTCCAATATTTCAGAAGCCAGAATGAAAGAATTAAAATTTTTTGAAATTTAAGTTATTAAAGTTGAGTGTTAATATTTGACTAAATACAAATTCCTTTAGATTTATATTTGAAATATTTTAAAGGAAAATATTTTCATTATGTTAAATAAGAGATTTGCCAAAACAGCCTTATTTTCTTGGGAATCACTCAGAACATATTGACCTTCTCTAAATTGTAATCCTGTTAAATTTCATCCATGAAGGCTAATTATACACTGTTGGTGAATGTTATGTATAAACAATTTAATGTATAATAGAAGTTTACTCTTTAAGTTTACTTACTGGAGCGTTACGAAATGTTAAAAAATTGTATGAGGATTAAGAAATTTTGGGTGAGGGGTATTAACTAAGTTTAATTTTCTCTATATTTGTTTTAAGCCCGTATGTTGTAAAGTATTATGGCAGCTACTTTAAGAACACAGACCTCTGGATTGTTATGGAGTACTGTGGAGCTGGCTCTGTCTCAGATATAATTAGATTACGAAACAAGACAGTAAGTATTTTTAAATTATTTAATCTTATTTCTAAAGATTTATGTTTTAAAATTTGATTAGGTAGTATTTTGTTACAAAGAAAACTGTGAAAAAAGAAAGGATTTTATACTGTAAAGGGATCTAGTATGAGGTGTGAAAACTAGACACATATCTTTGTGTGGCAAGTTTAGGAATTGTGATTATTTATTTATTGGTATAAATTTTGTTAAGCCACATGAAAACCTATCTTTGTTATTTGGAATTAGTGTTTAGTGAATTAAATTGATCATAGCTAGAATTTTGTCAGATGTTCATAATATTCATGGTGTTTCTTTAAATAATACATCATATTATAGGCTACAAATTAACATACTTTATAATGTGTGATTTTTAAACAATTGAACTTTTTTCTAAATTAAAAAAAAATTGAAAAAACAGTTCTTTTCTTTATTTTTTCAAATATTACCAGAATGTTTGGCAATGATAGAGTGAAATCATAACCTTTTTAATTTTGTAAATTCAGTTTAATGAAATTCATTGATTGCTTTCAATGGTTATATTTTTACTTTAAGTGAAGGAGCCATTTAGAAAATTGCTTCGTTTAGCTATCAGTTCATTAAGTTTACTTGACAATTTAAAAGAATAAAAGTGATCTTTTTATCTTTGAATGACTAAGAATAATCAGTATAATAATTTATAATGATGTGCAACTGTTACAAAGTTTACTATATGAATTTATTATATGTTGTCAGACATATTTTAGTAAAGTACATTCAGAAAAATACTTAACTACATGAGTCAATTTGTGGTTAACCAGAATCATTTTAAATTTTGATTGGGGAAGTACATTGTAAGCTTATCCTACTAATTTTTTTTCTGTTAGCGAAAATAAATAGAATTTCTTTTAAAAGGAAGTGAAACAGATGTTAAAATAACCCTGTTTTGACAGATGGATTAGGTGATTTGTGACTTTCTAATTATATATTTTAGAATTTTTATGGTTCCTAACTAGCAGTTATGTAAATTAGATGACTCTTCAATGGCAGAACAATGCTTTAATTGAAAATAATTGTATTCCAGTTAGAGAAATGTTTTAAAACCATTTCAGGACTATATTCAATCCATTGGGTATTTAAAGTTACCTAGTGAGAAATGAAATTAAAGTATGTGAAATGGAAATTTTTTTCCCCTTGATTTTAAATGTTAATGTTGTCATATAGTTTTGACAAGGTGTAGCAAGTATTTGGTCCAAGTACTTATTTTTTGTTGTATATAATTGCAGACTATCAAGGTATTCTGTGGTTTTGTAAGATGGATATAGACAGGATCATTATCCTTAGGAATCTCTTCACCAGGTATCAGGAGAGATTTTGTTTTATCCTGGTCTAATTGTATTCTCACAGAAATCTTATTCTTGGGCTTAGGGTGGCATAGAAGAATTTGACTCTAACTGTGAAAAAGAACCCAGAGCTGCAAGGATATTGTCCCTGGGCAGTTGCATTGATGAAAGCTCCTGTTAAATCCCAACAGTATTTGTATTCTACTTTCCAATCATTTGTGTATTGTTTAAAATAGTACCAGTGTTGTGAGGTTATCAATATAAGGTTCTGTATCATCCTGTTTTCTTAAAAATGCTTCAACGTTGTAAATACTTGATCATTTTATAGGAATGTTCACCTGAGTAGATACCTTGATTGCGTGAATTTCAGAGATGTGGATGTTTTCTGATTGGCTGACTTTCAAAAGATGACCAATGAAACTTGTCCTTGGTCTATTAAAACTCACTCAAATTGTTCATTGGTTCATGGTCACAGAACAATCTTTTCCTGAATGTATGGAAACTTTTTTTTTTTAGTGTTTATATATTCTATTTTTTTGTTACATGCTTTGATTTTTCTAACCCACATTGTAAGTAGCAGAGTAGTCATATTTTATATTGTCAGTGTTTATATTGAATTTTTAATTTTTTAATTGCTTTTTTTCCTGTATTTTCTAATTGTTTGAAGAACAACAGTGTCCTTTAGTATTTAGTATTTCCTTATGTGTGAGTATGATGGTGTTACTGGTTCAGTTTTTTAATATGAAAATGTCATTTCACTTCATTTTGTATTTGCTGGGTAAAATACTAGTTGACAATTTTCTTGAAAGAATTTTGATGTGCTGATTTGTCTTAAGAAGAGATTCTCTTGGAAAATTAAACAACTAACTTTTTATAGAATTATACTTGTCTCTGGGATGAAGACTTCTTGATTTTTAATTATTGATTGCTGTTTTTGAGCAAATGTTTCCTTGAAAATTAAAGGCACAGGAAAAATTATGACTAAGTTACATGATTTTTAAAAAGCACTTATGTTTATTCATTTTAGCCTTATGTATAATACTGTTTATGCCTTTACCTCCTTCTTAATTTGTATAGTTGTATACCTTGTCACTTTTATTATGCCCTTAGACTCTAGCTTCACAGTTATAATTTACTCCTTCAGTAAAAACTGGGTTAATAGTTTGGTGTTTTTGTTTATGCTGTTGCATTAACCTTTTCTCCATATTTGAGTGTTCCACTGACCCATAATTTGTCTAGTTAATCTATACCCACAAAAAAGCAGCTCAAATATCATTTCCTCTTTAAAACTTTACCTATTTTACTCAGGCAGTTGATTAAGTAACTCTTTACTGCATATTCACTCTTACTCAAAGAACAAATACATGCTAGCTGTTACCATTATAATTTATTTTTATTTTGTTTATTTCTTGTACATATTTAAGTCTACCAGGTAGGTTGAACATATTTTCAGGTGTATTGACTTTTTTTTTTAACTGTAGTCACCAAATTGAGTTATTTTGATTTCAGGTTGTGATACTGTATTGGATGTGTTAGTTCCTTTTTGTGCCTGTTCTTTACTTTATGTTGGTCTTTTTAATTTGCAGGACTATCTGATAATTTGCTAACACTGATCGTTACATAACACATATCATTTTAAAAGTCATAAAACCAATCACCTGATTGTCAACATAGATATTAAAGGGACTTCAGAATATCTCTTTTATAGGTTTTATGCCCAATCTCTTCTTTTTTCTTTTGGAAAGATCTAGGAAAAGCCATATACCTTTGTTTTGTTTAATTAGTACTTTTCTAGTGGTTGGACCGAGGTTGAGTAGCAAAGGCTTGGACTGTGCCTTGTTAAATGCTGCTCCTTAATATGGGGCAGATCTCAGAACTTGTGGATGAGTTGATGATGAATGGTAATTGTAGAACTTGTACAAAAGGTGTAGGATAAGGTAAAACTCTCCTATATTTCAGTGGGTGATAAAAGTTTCTCTGTGTCTTTTTGTTGCCGTATGAGTAAAAATCACGTTAGTATTTATTGAGTATTTTGGCTTATGTGTCTTAGGGACCTATAAATAAGTAATTTTTAGTTAAACTCCTGATTTCTGTGATCAAATCCACAAACATAGGTCATTTACTCGTGTCAAATATAGTTAGTAGCTGATTTTTTCCTATATTATTTAAAAGTATCTTTTTAGTCTGATGAAACATACATAGAGATAACTATACTGTGGTATCCTGTACTTGGAAAACATATTAAACAGTGTTTATAGGAAGAGTAATTGCAGTTGCCTTCCATTACTATAAGCCACTCAAGCCATTTTTATATACATTGGAAATACAAGTGCCTGGGATGGGTACTGGTTTCTTGAACATCTGAACAGAATCAATTCCAATTCCATATCTGCTTTTCTTGTAAATATAAAAAATAACTCTCCCTGTCTAGTCAGTGTTATATATTTGTAGGTAACCAAAATTTGCATGGCTGATAGTAGTTAGATCAAAAAATGTAGACAATTGAACACATATATGGAAGTATATCAAAAAGGGTCATAAAAAGTTTAAGTACCCTTGGAGCACATGAAATAACAGCACCTGTTACATTAGTTCCTTGAGTTTTAGAAAAGTTATACATATGAATTAAATTTTTTTTTCAAATACATATTTTGATAATGTTAATATAGTCTTCCTTTGGTTGGGGAAAGATAAACCTTACTTTTGTTGTTATTAATGGAAGCTAGCATGCATTTTTGAGTGTTTTTGTAGTTTAAAAGGAAACACCTAGTATTTATAATAATGCATAAAATGTAGGAATAATTTTGGAAGTGTCCATGTAAGAAATTAGTAAAAAATATGTTTTATATTAAACACTCTTTAATATCTCTAAACATTTATACATTTCAAGTATTAAATTTTACAGTGTAGAAATATACAATTCTCTGAAATTAAGGCTCTTTAATGATAGACTATATATTTGATTAGAGACTTTCAAAATGATTTTTACATAATTGTAAAGTTATGTCTTGACATATGGAAGAAATAGAGTCTGTGTCTTAGACATTTATTGTGTACTTGGAAATGTTCTAAGAAAATTCCTAAGGTTATTTTGTCCATTTTTGGCTCATATTTTGATTTTACCACTTATTTTAATTCAACCTAGCACTATGAATTTTATTTTGACTCTTTGATTTTATGATCCAGACAAATCATTAACTGTCGAAGACTTTAGCTTCCTCATCTCTTAAATAATAGGTAACATTTGTGTAGTCATTTACCTTTTACTTGGCAGTTTTATTTACATTTCAGTTGAAGGGAAAGGTTCAGCACACATTTATTGATCTAATATTAGTGTGCTATGCTAGAGGTACAAATGTTCTAGTTGTTACTTTGTCTGTACACTAGTTGAAGTAATAGGTATGTAAGAAACCAGGTTCAATTCTGTGGAAAATCAGAAAAAATGAAGCACTTAACCAAACTTGGAAATTCAGAGAATGCTTCATAGGCAAGAAAATCCTTTAAACAGATTGTTGGAAGAGGAGTAGTCACCTATCATTAGAACACAAACTCTCTAAGGCAGAGTTATGTCTTTATTTACTGCTGAATCTACTCTCCTTGCACACTGCCTAGCATGTAGGATGGTCAGTAAATACTTGTTGAATAAATGAATGAGTTAATGGGTGAGAGAAGCAAGGACAAAGGAAATCTGAAAGGGGAGACTGTGATAGACTAAAATTATATTGCCATCCCTAAAAGTCCAGTGTAATCGTCTTAGGTTACCTGAAAAAGAATACTCAGCATCTGATTTTAAATGGATTTATTTTTCTCGTACTTAATCATTTGCTCAGAATCATTGCCACAGTTTAGTTTGATGGGTCTATATTAGGATCATGATATTGTATACTTTTTTCTAAAGCTTTCCTCTCCCTCCCCCCATTGAGAGAAACAGCATGTCATCTTTTTCATTTTGCCAGTGTCTTCTTCGAGCTTCTTGCTCATTTTATCTGTTTCCTGGAATTTATGTGATTCTTCTTTGAAAACACATTCTTTGGAGCTTCTTGATTTTCTATTCTAATGTGAACTCATTGCTTTTTAGGTGTGCTGTACAGCTGCATCCTTGGGATTTCTTTTCACTGGACTTCTGGGTTAGTGCCACTGTTTTCTTGTATGTTTCCTATTTCCCTGGCTTTCACCTTATTTTATATTTTTTCTGAAGTATCTTCTTGATGATATAAAAGTAAAAGGTCAGCTATTTTGAGTTCTTGAATACCTGAAAATGTCTTTATTTTGCATTCATACTTGGTTGTTATCCTGTATAGTATTTTACATTGAAAGAAGTTTCTCAGAGTTTTGAGAGCTTTCTTCCATTGTATGTTGCTAAATCAGATACTAATTCTTCTCAGAACTTTTTAGACTTTTTCTTTTTATCCTGATGTTTTGTTTCTGAGACTGAACAAGGAACAAGATGTTTCACAAAGATTTGCTAGATGTGAGTCTTACTAGTCTCACTTGAGCGTAGTAGTTCATTTAAAATAAATTGATGTCTTTGTGGGAAAAATTTCTTTTTATAATTTTCCCCTCTCCATTTCACTGGATGGTGAATTGTCTCAATTTTCTTTTTTCTTCTAGATTTTCTTTCATTTTTTGGAGGTATAGCGGAATAACTTCTTTTACTTTATTTTCTGAATCTTCTAATTGAACTTTTAATTTTAATTACTCCATTTTTATACCATCTTGTTGTTGAGACATGAATACAAAAACCTTTCTACTCTCTATGAGAATAATACATTTTTCAAAAAAGTTTTCTTTCCTGAATCATCTCTCTCTCTGGGGTTGTTGTTTCACTTGTCTTTTATTATTCTGGCTTTGCCCATGTCTAGACTGCCAGCAGGCACTCAGTTTGTAGGAGGCTTGAGATAGTTCTTTGTAACAGGTATAATGTTAAAGTGAATGGCCGGGCAACAGGCTTCTAGGAGGAAGAACCCAAAGTAGTTGCTCAGTTTCTTGAGAGAGAAGCCACCCTCCCTCACCCCTGCCACACACGCATACCCCACTGCCTTTTGCGTGCTTTAAAACCAGAATCCATGTAATCTGCATGTACAGGAATGGATAGAGTAGGGTAGAAATGAGGAGACAATTCTCACTCTATTTTCTTTTTTTGCTTCTGTGAAAAATTTAGCCACCTTTTTTATGTCCCTTCTCCTACCCTTGCCATCCAGTGATTCCAATGTGGAATACCTGTGGAGTGACCTTGGCAATCACTCCTTTTGTGGGCAACCCTTTTGCCTGCTTTTGGTTGTGCCTCTCCTTATAGAAATGCATTCAGATTTATTATACTCTCCTGTGTTGATTCTTTGATCATTTATTTTGTTTTAAAAAGTGTAATGAGGTTTTAGGAGAGACATAGCATTTACCATTGGTACTTAGAATTGTTAAAGAAAGAAGTATATATACTTTAAGATAGAATTTACACTTTTAGGTATGATGAAAATTTCTTTTTTAAAATTATTGTAATCCCCAGGGTTCTCCCACCACCATATCATCAGATTATTTTCTTTTGTGCTCATCCCTCTCTCTCCCTCCCTAGCTGTATGCTTTAATCTATTGTCAGCTTGTTAGACTTTTTCTTGATTTTGATTGTTTTCCCTGTATCCCACATATAGGTGAGACCATGCGGTTTTTGTCTTTTTTTTTTCTGGCTTATTTCTGCTACTGTGATTCCTTCTAGGTCCATACATGTTATCACAGATGCATTATATTTGTCTTTCTTTGTGTGCTCAATAATATTCCATTGTGTAAATATACCATAAATTTTCATCTGTTTGTCAGTTTTGGGATATTTGGGTTATTTCCAAGTCCTGGCTATTGTGAATTGTGCTGTTATAAATATACGAATGCAGTTGTCCTTTTGAATTAGTGTTTTGATATCCCTTGGGTAAATTCCCAGTAGTGGAATTGCTGAATTGAATGGGAGTTCTGTTATCAGTAGTTTGAGGGTTCTTCACACAGCTTTCTGTAGTGGTTTGACCAGCTTACATTCCCAACAGCAGCATGAAATTGTTCCTTTATCTGCACCTACATGACAGCACTTGTTGCCTGTTTTTTGATATGGGCCATTCTTCTAAGTGTGAGGTGGTAACTCATTGTAGTTTTGATTTGCATTTCTCTGATTATAAGTGATGTTGAGCAATTTTTCATATCCCTGTTGACCTTATGTATTTATTCTTTGAAAAAGTATCTTAAGCTCTTCTTCCCATTTTCTGATGATGTAAATTTCTTTATTAGAAATTCAAAATATTCTGGGATGTTTTACCTTAGTGCCCTTAGAACTAATGTCTTTCACATAATAGCCTTTTTAGTAAATGTTTGAAATTTGCTGTACTTTAAAAATATATGTTATGCCTTGATGTTAACCATATTCTACTTCAAGGAGATTTTTTTCCCCTTGGTGAAGCCATACTGATTTCTTACTGATTTAAGATTATTTGGAACTTCAAAGTTTGATATTATTTCATTGTTAATAATAGACATCTTTTTATAAATGTGTATTTCTATTCCCTAAAGTGCTTTTGGGGTTTATATTTTCCTCCCTGTTATTGGACTAAGTCATGTTTGACTTTCCTAATCACTTTGTTGCATGTTCCCTCTTTGTGTAATAGATACCAGTTCATACAGGATTTACAGCTCCATATATATTGAGTGCTTTTCTGTTGTCTTCTGATCTCTTTTTCAGGAATCTTTTCATGTGGGAGAGGATTTTAAAATGTCTACCCCCTGACCATTTTCACAGTAGAGTATCAATTCTCTTTCTCTTCAGATCAAGGGCTTATAAGCAGCATGTATATGTGTATATTTACATATGGTGTAAGTAGTGAAAGCTTTCATTTTGAATCACTAGTTGTGGGACTTTGTGATAGATTATTAATCTTTTTTATTTTTATTTTTTGCCAGACATCTGCAATCCAGATTGCATGAAAGACAGCCTCTCTCTGCCCTTTTGTATATAATAATGTCTAAAATATTCTAGTTATGTTTCATAATGTATGTACTTTGTGTTGAGAAGATTTGCATTTTTGCTGGAAGAATCCCATGAATTTTTTATTGTCTAAAATCTTGGCTTTATTCTTATGTCTCCTCTTCTTGGATAGGATGAAATAGAGTGGTGAGGATTGTTACTGAGTTGCTCTACTGTTATTCCCAGGATTTTCCTCATGTTAAATACCTAAGAACCCCATTAAATGTGTGTATTCTTTTTCCCAAGAGGGAAGGCGTAAGAGGGGGAGAAGTTTCGCTTATAAAGAAGTTGGAATCTGAGACTTGATGGATGTTCAGATAAACTCTTACATATAAGCATAAGTACAACTTAAGATTTGAGTGTTTCAGTGATTGCTGCTTGACTCCTCAAGTTTCTCTAGGCCATTGATTTTTTTTTTTAGCAGAGGATTTTGATCACCATTGTATGTTTATATTATGTATGTCATTAAAAACGTGATGGAAGCAAACAATTGAGAAGTCCTGTAAAATGAGAGATCTAAATGTAGTATTAATACAGTCTGAAGTATATGAACATTAGCTGGATGAGGTGATACTAGGAAAATGAAAACAAAAAGGAGACCTAAAAAATGTCTACATGTTCCTTTTAAAATACATCTTTTCCCTGCTTTCCCTCACCTCCATTATTATATCCCTTTTAGTTGGGAGCAAAAAGTAGAAATCAACTTCAGAGACCTCATGCTGTAATATCTGGAATAACTTTTAGTAGATTTTTTTTTTTAGACTTGGCTAGTTATTTGTACTTTACACAAACCTCTTTTTCAGGAATTTCTCTTTTTGGTATCAACCTCAAGTTTACTGCATCAGTTTCACTTCTTTGGTTATATGTTACCAAAACCTAGCCTAAACTGGGTGAACCACAAGGAAATTTCTTTGTACACATAACAAAGTTTTTGTAGAGCTAGTTTCATGCATAGCTTGATGCAGGGTAAAAGGATTTACTTGAATTCATCTTTTTGTCTTCATATCTCTGTATTGATTCCATGCTCACCTAGACTAACCTTACAGTTAAAAGATCTCTACCAGTAGTTGCTGGGTTCTCCTTTACTAATTGAAGTCCAGTAGTTTTGTCAGTCCACAATTCTGGGTCATGTGCCTTTTCTGGGCAAATCCTGTGACCACTGGAATGTGATGTGATGATTGACTTCGACCTAGGTCATGTCTCCAAACAGAAACTAGGATGGAGTTGATTACTACAAATATATGGTTTGAACATAGGGAAGTAATGATTTCCTAGAGGAAAATCAGAATTTGTGAGCAGAAGGATGAATAATATGTTAGAATGGCAATAAATAACAGATATGTCTGTATTTATTACCTTAAGCTGAATAAAAATACAGTATATTGGAAATAAATAATAAAATACCCCTTCTAAAATAGGTCACAAAATGACTGTCAATCTTCAGATGAGTTATTTTAATAACTCTCTGGGAGTCAAAACTATTGGATCCTCAAACCTTTTTCCTGTCTGTCACAGTAAGGGACAGTTAAAGTTCATGTTTCTCATGGTACCTATTTTGTTTTGTCAGTTGTAAATATTAGCTGTAATAATTCTTCTGTAAAGTCTGTTAATAAAGGTTGAAGACAAGTGAGTCCCATTATCCAACCTGGTATTAGTTCTGGTCTCTGGGATTTTCTCACACTAAGTACTACTGTTCAGTATTGTTTTAGAATCTGAGGAGAATGGGTCCTTTCGTGTGGAAGGAATTCTTTTTGCTTCTTATTTGGTGTCTCCCGTAGAGTAATAATGAGTTTGAAGTGTGTTTCTTACTTGGCCTCTTAAAGTTCCAAGCCACACCATTAGCATGACATGCACTGTAGGATTAAACTCTGAGAACTTTTCAATAGCAATGATATGCCACATCTTAATCTCTGATTAAATACATCATACACATCACGCTCCATTACATCTTTTATAAATCTTTTGATTGGATTATAAGCATTTTCTTTATGATTTTTCCACATTACAATATAGTCGCTCAAATTGAGTTTCTCTTCTACTTTAGCTAAGTAAATTAAACTTACAAAGGTATTTCCTTGGCTTCCATTATTGGTAAGCTGCCCAGTCTTCACCTTAGTTACTATTCTTTTGGCATTTCTCCCAGTTGTACTTCCCTTTTGTCAGTGAGGCCCACCTTTATAGACTTTATTTTTATATTGTGTATTCTCCTGGAAGACTGCCTGCCATAGCCTGATCAACTGCAAGCTCTCTCTCCCTATTCTGAAGCTGACCATTTGCACTCCATGATAGTGATTATTTGGAATGATGTGGTTTAGAAAAAAAATTTCTGGATGTGAAGCCAAAAGACCCCAGCTTCATTTCCTGGGTTGTTATTTGCTCCATGACCCTGGGTACATTGTGTAATTCCTCTAAACTTCAGATATCTAATCCTAAAATGAACCTAGTATCATATTACTTGCTTTACCTACCTCAGTGTTTTCTTGTGAGGAACAAAGATGATGAGTATTCAAGCATTTTATAACCTGTAAAGTTCTACACAAATGGAAATTGTTAGTTTATTTTTATTAAGTCAAAATTTTAAAAATTGGTTTTCAGTTTTTAATTACTAAGAATTTTATGTTTTTTTTTAAAGTAGTGGACACATTACAATTTGAAAAAGATGTCTTATCTAGTAAAACTTTTTAGTATTAAAAACAAATGTATGTTCATATCTTAGAAAATGGATCCTTAGATGGCAGATTTTTAATTTTAATAATTTTAGAATGGGACCTCTGAAAATTATATTGTACTACTTCCTATGTTTTTAACCAGTGTTTAAGCCCCTCCCACTTTTAACTATATAAACTAAGGAGAAAAAAATCAATATGAAGTTGTAAAAGTTCCAAATAGTCCAGAAGACAAATTTGGTGTCACCTCATTCTGCTCTCAGTTTTACTTCCTCTGGGTAATATCAGCAGTTTATTGTGGATTCTTCCAACATGTATGTATACATTGTTTGATCACAGAATTTATACTGTATCTGATTTTCTGTACTTTACTGTAAACTGATGTACTTCAGAGACCTTCTTATACACATATGTAGGTTAGTGTGTCTATAACATGCTTATTTTTTCAGTATTTTGGATAATAAGTTCTCACTTTTCAGTCTTTACTGTTAAAAATAAAGCTGTAGGACACATTTGTATGTATATATTGGCATACTTGGGTTATTATGGTCAGCGGTTATATTCTGCGAAGTGGAATTACTGTGTTATAGAACCTGTTTACTTTTAATGGTAATTTTATTTTCAGTTGAGAGGATCTTATACTGAGGCCATATCAGTTTGAATTATGAAAGAAGAATGACTTATATAGCTTCACTTATATGATCTGAATCTTCTTCATTTTCCTTAATTTTGCTTGAGATGGTCATTATTCTATTTCAGAAATCTCCATTGGGATTTTATTTATTTATTTTTTCTTAATTTATTAATATATAAATTTCACATCATGGTAATCCCAGGGATTTACCCCGCCTCACCCTCCCCACCATTCCCTCCTTTACACCCCCTACCCGAAGTTGTGTGCTTCAGTTTGGTGCTTAGCTTGTTTTGACTTTTCCTCATGGCTTTTGTTTATTTTTTCCCTATATCCTATATATTGGTGAAACCATTTGGTTTGTGTCTTTTTCTTTCTGACTTGTTTCTGCTAATACAGTTTCTTCTAAGTACATCCATGTTATCATAAAATCATCAAATTTGTCATTTTTAATTGATGAGTAATACTCCATTGTGTACATATACCACATTTTTTTTTTTTTCATTCAGTCATCTGTTTTGGGGCAGTTAGGTTGCTTTCAAGTCCTTGCAATTATAAATAGTGCTGCAGTAAACATCCGAGCACAGGTGTCCTTTGTACCCACACTGAGATCTCTTTTGGGTAGATAACCAAGAGAGCAATTGCTGGGTCAAATGGTAGTTCCATTTTCTTTAATCTGAGGGTCCTCCACACTCCACTGGGATTTTAATCAAAGTTTTATACTTGTTAGTTTCAGCTACTACTGTTACTAATACAGTAAGATTTTATTATTTTTCATACTAATTTTCCTACTTACTGTGTCTGACTGACATAGCCATTTACAAGTATACGACTTCATGTTTTTTTTTCATTTCCATGACTAGTGTTTCTTCCTTCTTGGTCACTTGACTAACTTGTTGGTTTTCAAGAGTCAGATCAGAGGCCAACTTTTATGTGAAGAATAATGTGATAATAATGTCTAATCTGGTAAGATTGCTCATGTCGTTAAGGGTTAAATTCAGTGATTTGGACTTTTTTTTTAAGGACTGGTTCTAACACATAATCAACATTAGAAACTGTTAGCCAGTACTGTTGTTACAGTTATCACTTGTATTGTAATTATTTCTTCCGTGCCCTTCCCTTCACACTAAATTCTAGACTCCATGGACAGGGTAACAGGCTCTTAGTAAATTCTTTTTTTTTTAATCTTTTAAATATATAAATTTCACAACATTGTAATCCCAGGTCTTAGTGAATTCTTATTAGGGTCTACATCTATGGTTGTATTTGGGTATTATGTAGAAATGATACTTGTAAAGTAATTGGCATAGTAACAGCTCAATAAAATTATTGTTGCTGGATAGGTAAACCCTGACTTGGGAAATAATGTGTGATTTCTTGAAGGAGACTAAATTTGATCCACGCAAAAGACTAGGATTATATCAGTGACTTTAATGAAATAGTTTTTTTTTCCCATAAAGTAAGTTTGAAAGTTAAAGTTTAAAGTTTTAACTTTCAAAAGTTTGAAAGTTAAAAAAGTTTTATTATAAAATATCTGTAGTTATCTGTGAATCTGACTACAGCACTTGAAAGGGGAAATTATGTCTCTTTTTGTATCCTTAATATCTAGTAGGCACTAGAGATAGAATTGATACATTATTTCACATATGCAAATAATTAGTACAAAGGTAGGGATTAGCTGAGATTGTCCAATACTCATTTTTAGAAAATTAGAATTCTTTGTTTTATATGAACTTACCAAACCTCACTTGAATTTGGTTTTACTGACAAAAAGCATTAAGGTAGTGTGTGTATTTTAAAACAACTTGTGCATGTGCCCTTGAGACAATTTGGTGGGTGCATTTTTATCAAAACCATACACACAGTGACATATTAAATGTATCATATTATTATACTAATCATATGACTTTAGAAACAAAAGTAACCAGAGGACTAAAGCCTATCAAAACCATCTTTCTGTTTTTGTACAATGAGATTCTTTTAAAATTTGCCAGTGAATTCATACCAGTATTGAAACCAGATGTGGACTTCCGTCTTTTAGTGTATTAGCTCAGCTATAAAAGTCTTATTTCCATCCTTGATTACTGAGTATTTCATTCATGGTTTATTAATCTCTCTTCTACCCTTCTTTGGGGAAAAAAATCAACACAACCCTCCCCCCCAAAAACCAAACTATAAAATACGATTCAAGCGATTTAAAAATGACTTTGCCTCATTTGTATTGTGACAAATAAAATCAAACATAATGTATTGAAGAGAATCTAATTAAGTCCACAAATGAAGCACTTTGTTAATTTTTTTATGACGAATTCTTGACAGATGCCACTCAGAAAAAGTGTGAGCTCTGGTTTGAGAATATGTGTAAGTTCCCATCATAGGACTGAACTTATGTCATCTCCTGTATAAAGTAGTCTCTCTCCTGTTTTTGTTTTTTTTTTCTCTAAATGTTTTCAGTATAACTTGACTATTTGATATAGTTGGTTATGGATCTATCTGCATGGATAAAAAAATCTTAACTAGAAAATCTTAATTATAGATATATATTTAGAGAACTATATCTATGACTATATAGAGAGCTATATTTCTAATATTTATATATTTTTTCTAATATTGTAATCTAGATAGATATTGAGATTTATTGCTCTACAATACATATGTGATACATGTTATGATTTGTATATATACATATGTATAAAGAGAATTATATCAAGTTGTTATAGATACAACTCTAAATTTTATATGGTAATGGAAGTAAGTTCTCATTGTTGCCAAATAGATACCTAGTCATTTTTGTTAATTGTGTTTTATATAAATAAAATTTGTTAAATCATTTGTTGTTTGAAAACAAAACTATTTATGAAATACTCTATTTCCCTCCCTCTCTTCTTTCTATCCTTCTTAAAAAAAAAAAGTCAGTATGTTTCCAGAGGACAGGAAATAAATTTGGAGAGAAGGCTTACTATGTAGTATCCATGAAAGAAAGTTCTCATTTCCTTCTTTTTTCATTCTTTTCTGTTAGTAATATAAAATACTTGCAGAATGACTAAATGTTGACATTTATAATTGCTTAGTTATATATACATACAAGCATATATAATTGCTCATTTGATATTATTAATATTTAATTTTTTTCTAATTAAATTCTTATTGCACGAAAAAAATCTTCCACAAAGTAAAAACTCTCTAAAACCTGAACTGACTCAAAATCAGAGGATTTAAATAATTCAGACTTAATTACTTTCTCCACAGTCCTCCAGCACCTCTAAAAACATGCCTTTCCTTAAAAATTCCAAAAGAATAGATATGCTGGCTTTCTAAATATTTATCTAAAAGATTACCAAAAAGTAAAAAGGGGTTAATTGTAAAGAGGAGAGATGGTTAAATGAATAAGAGGAAACAAGAGGAGAGTTCCCTGACCTTCCAAGAGGCTAGTCCCAGCTCACCTGGAGTCCGTTTTGAAGGTACCATAACTTGCATTAATTCCATCATCTTAGCAAGTGAGATACCGGCAACATCTATATGGTATCAAGTAAGCATTTATTCCTTATATTTGCTAGGATTTACTTGATTTTGGTGCTTACAATGCTAAGGTTTGGTCCAACACTATTCAGAGCTTATTTAATCTTAATGAAAGGAAAATGGACCATACTGAGTGCTGTTTCATAACTGTATATTTCTGTTCTTCAGTTTATTTAGCTACTTTAAAATATTACAGACTTATAGTAATCAGTATAGTTTGTTTAAAGTTGTGGAGTTGGAATGAACCTTTGAAATCATCTAGCAAAGCCAGAGGGTTCATGATTATCAGAGAGTACAATATATCTGGCACTTCTTTTATTGTGACTATAGGTTTGCCCTTTGGCAGATGCCTGAAAGCATTGCATTAAGAGAGTTCCTGAGACCTTGAAATATGCTGAGTCTATTCAGCCCTGACCTACCTCTGGTATAGTTCTGAAATATTAGAGCAGAGATAACAAACTAAATACTTAGTGAAGAATAAGTAACTTATTGATTGGAAATAGAATTTAAAAGGATAAAAATTGAAGTCTAAATAAATGAAAAAGTCATCATCGTATATAGTTAAAAAAGATACTTTTAATGGACTGATGCTACAATTTTAACACCCCAAACTCTCAACTTTCTATATAGATGTGGGGGTTATGGGACAACAAAGAAAACCTAGGCACATTTGACCTGTACACTATCTGAAGTGATACAACACTGTGAAACTACATACGTACTACTACCTCCCATTCCCCCTGTTTGATTGCAAACAACTAATTTGCATAGATTGGAAACACAAAATATACACAGTATCTCCTTTTTTTGGTAAATGCCTACTCATTTATTCATTATTTTTGAGTGCTAACTGTACTCCAGCCATGGCGCCAAGCATTGCAGATATAGCTGGAAATAAAACCAAGATCCCTGCTTAGTGCAGTACTGTCCCATAAATAAAGAAATTAGGCACATTGTCATTTATTTTTCTAGTTGGCACATTTAAAAAGCAAAAAGTAACATCAAATTAATTTTACTAGAGAATTAAATATATAAATCTATTATATCTAGCAGTTATATTTGAGTATTCATAATTTATGATGAACATTAACAAATTTTGTAGGAATAACATCAGTACATAAATATAATTTAGGTGTGATCACCATGTACAAAAACCAATTTCAAATGGATAAAAGACTTGGATTTAAGACCTGAAACCATAAAATACATGAAGGAAAATATGGGCCAAATACTCCAAGACTTACACTTCAGAAGTCAATTTTAGGACACATCTCCCGATGCTAAAAAAATAAAGGAAAATATAAACAGGTGGGACTACATTGAATTAAAAAGCTTCTGCATAGCAAAAGAGACTATAATTAAAACAAAATGAAACCCAACTGATTGGGAGAAAATTCTTGCTGTCCCTACAAGTAATAAGGCTCTGATATTTAACAAAAACAAAGCCACCGAGTCAAAAAATGGGGAGAACCAAAAAGACACTTCCCCAAAGAGGAAATACAAATGGCCAATAGGTGTATGAAAAAATGCTTGACATCACTAATAATCAGAAAAATGCAAATCAAAAGCACAATGAGATATCTTATGCCAGTAAGAATGGCCTGCATCTGAAAACCAGAATGGCTTGCATCTGAAAAATAGCCAGGATATGGAAAAAACCTAAATCCCCCAAAACTGATGCATGGTTGAAAATGATGCGGTATAGTTATACAATGGAACCTTATTCTGCAATCAAAGCTGACAAATATGAAGCATTTGTCATAACACTAGAGGGAATTATATTAACAGAAGGAAATCAGAAAGATATACCATATGGTCTCACCTATAAATGGGATATAGGAATAACAAACAGAGGGCCAGGAAAAGTCAAAATAAGCTAACAGTGGAGCAGGGGCAGGCACCTAGGGAGGGGAGGGAGGAAGAAACTGGGGAAGGGAGGAGCACAAGAAGATCCAGATGACGGTTCACGGGTGATTGTGTGGAGGGAGAACTTGGGGAATGCAATGATGTGAGACACATACACATGTGTGTGCATGCACATACAAACATGTAAACAAAATAATAAAAAAAAACCCGAAAACCTGCATAAAAAAAATGTGTGATCAGCAAAGAAATTACTAATGAGGTATTTTATGTTCTTTTTTTTGGTACTACACCTTGAACTTTGGTGTAGTTTATATTTATTGCAGATTTTAATTTGTGCTAGTCATATTTCAATGTTTGGAGGCTCCTGTATTGTCCAATGCACCTGTAGAACATAGTACTTCCTTTCTGTGAACTACCAAGCCAGACCATCTAGCCCCCCCCCCCTTTTTTAATTTTGTTCTTTAGGTTACAACCTCTCTATTATCCCCCCCCACCTCCTC
>PVHY01024878.1:8127-19178 GCA_004024945.1 Uropsilus gracilis | reverse complement strand
TTGCCCGGGGTACCACAGACTCAAGCAATCCCCAGCCTCAGCTTCCCAGGTAGCTGGGATGACAGGCGCGCGCCACCACGCCCAGCTATTTTTTTGGAACTAGGTCTCGCTACAGGCCCCAGGCGGGACTCGAACCGCGATCCCTAGCCCCGGCCGCTTCATAGGCTGAAGCTTACAAGCACGAGCCACCGTGCCCGGCCAAAGTCAGCAATTTTCTTCTGGCTTTTTGTACGGCTTTTTTGTATGAGAAACTGCTTCGCTAACCTGGGCCTCAGTTTACCTACCAGAATAATGGTCCCCATTGAAAGCACATTTTTTTTTTTTTTTTTTTTTAGAGACTAGGTCTCCCTATGTTGCCCGGGGTAGTGAGCCCTAGCCTCAGCCTCCCAGCTAGCTGGGATTACAGGCACACACCACCACACCTGGCTATTTTCTAGAGACTAGGTCTCGCTATGTTGCCTGGGGTAGTCTTGAACCTGCAGACCCAAGCGATCCCTGGCCTCAGCCTCCCAGTGTTGGGATTACAAGTATGTGCCACCATGCCTGGTAAAAGCACAATTTAAAAAGCCTGATCTTTTTAATGTCTGTCCAAGTGCATTATTAGAGCTCTAGCGCTTAGAAGGTGGTACCCAGTCAGTAATTTCCATTGCCTACTGTACTTTGCACGTACGAGTTAGCAGTATAGCCTGTGGATGACCTTGGACAAGCCCCTTAACCTCCCACAGTTGTAGGCCAATTCATTTCTGTCAGAGGCTAAGAAATAATTTCATCAATTATTAACTATTATTAATAATTAATAATTTCATTCATTTCTTGAAGGTCTGTTTGAACCTACAAAGTCAGTCTCCTGCTCTCCAACAGCTTGTTCTTTGATGGAGAAATGGTAACAAAAGACACCAACCATTTTAATCTTTCATTTGGATCATCAACATTAAATCATTTTTAATCTCTGCTTTATAATGCTTAACAAGTATACAGCTCTCTATGTAACTTTTGAACTTGGGCAAATAGGGTACTTTCTTACAAGAAAAGTTGCTAGGTCAAGAGGTGTGTGAGGTGGAGTTTTGAAGGTATTACCCAGTTCACAGAAGCTGTAAGGATTTTCAGTCACACTAGCAATGTGTGAGCAAGTTTTTCTCCCCACTCCACCCCTCTTGCCAAGATACTTGTCAAACTTTTTGATCTTTGCCAGTCTGACAAGTGATATCTCAGTTTGAGTTTTCTTTTCTTTTCTTTTTTTTGTTTGAGACTAGGTCTCACTATGTTGCCTGGGGTAGTCCCTATCCAGGATCAGATTTGAGTAGTCCAATTCCCAGATTGGATCTGGGATACCACAGACTCAGGCAATCCCCAGCCTCAGCCTCCCAGGTAGCTGGCGCATGCCACCAAGCCCAGCTATTTTTTTTGAGACTAGGTCTCTCTATGTTGCCCGGGGCGGGTCTTGAACCCACAGCTTCAAGCGATTCCTAGCCTCAGCATCCCATCCTAGGCTGGGATTAAAGGTGCGTGCCACCGTACTTGGCTCCCTTTTTTTTTTCAAGAGACTAGATCTCTTAAAAAAAGACCCAGGGTAGTCCCAAGCCCATGGATTCAAGCAATTCCTAGCCTCAGCCTCCCAGGTAGCTGGGATTACAGGCGCCACCGTGCCTGGCTCAGTTTGATTTTAATTTGCATTTCTTTTATGAAGAGTATGGCTCTGATGGGCCGGGCGCGGTGGCGCGTGCCTTTAATCCCAGATTAGGAAGGGAAGCCGAGACTAGGAATCGCTTGATTCTGAGAGACTAGGAATCTGTGGGTTCGAGACCTACCCAGGGCAACATAGTGAGACCTTGACTCAAAAAATAGCTGGGCGTGGTGGCACACACCTGTAATTCCAGCTACCTGGGAAGCTGAGGCTGGGGATTGCTTGAGTCTGTTGGTTCCCAGGGCAAAAAGCAAGACCTGGTGTCCAAAAAAAAAAAAAAGTATGGCTTTGAGAAAGGAAGTGTTGGTGAAGATGTCGGAAACTTTGTGCCCTGTTTGATGGGAAATAAAAAAAATGGTAGAGCCACTACAGAAAACAGAACAGTTTCCATCGCCAGCAATTCCATTTCTGTGTGTCTATTGGAAAGAACTGAATGTGGGGACTCACAGACATATTTGTGTACCCCTATGTTCACAGCAGCAGCACAAGCAATAGTGGAAGGAGGGAAACAGGCCAAGAGACCATGGACGGATGAATGGATGCAGTGGGATGTGTGCACACAATGGAATAGTATTGAGCCTAACAAAGGAAGGAAATCCTGACGCATGCCACCACATGGATGGACACAAGGACATTATGCGGAATGAAATCAACCAGAGGCAAAAGGACAAATACTGTACTCATCACTAACATGACTTGGAAGTGGCATTCATAGAGGCAGAAAGTGCAGTGGTGGTTGCTGGGTCAGGCTGGGGCCCTAGAATGGGGGGAGGTAGCATTTAATATGTTCAGAATTTCAGTTTTGCAACATGAGAAGAATTCTGTGGAGGGATGTGGGTGAGGGTAGCGTAACAGGATGAATGGACTTAGGGCTGCTGATCTGTTAAAAAGTGGTCATATCATCAATTTCAAGTTAGGTGTATTTTACCACAATTAAAAAAAATAAGAGTAGCGGGGGAGGAGGGAGACACAAAAGAGTGAGATCGTTCACATTCACGGGTGATAAGGTGATGGAAGAACCTCAGGGTAGACAATGATGTCTTATACACACACACGTATATCTATATACACATATATATGTGCAATCAATAGAAAAAAAAATAAAGCTAAAAATAAATACTGAAAACAAAAATGAGAGTGAAGTTCTACATCTTTTCATGTTAGGATCATTATTAGTGCTTTTCTGGAAAGAGTCTGTCCTTTTCATATCACCCATTGTTTCTTGGTCATTTTATTTTATTTATGTTTTCTTTTTTTACTAGATCCTGGGATTTGCCACCATCCCATCTGCCTGTTTCTTGGTCATTTTATTCATTGCCAAACCTGCTTCCATTTTTCTGTTGACTTGGCTTTGGTTGTTGCTGCTTGTTAGGCAGGAGGTATGAGAGACAGATTGAATTGCAACACTTTGAAAGCCGTTTTAGTAGGAATAAACTTTAAATATAAGCAAGAGTAGGAAAATGTTAGCGTGAACTTCAATAATCATCATCTCCCACCTTGCTCACTGGGCAAGGTAGCCATCTTGGCTTTTTTTTTGGGGGGGTTTGTTTGTTTTTGAGGTTAGGTCTTACTATGTTGCCCAGGGTAGACCTGATTCCACAGACTCAAGCGATCCCTAGCCTCAGCCTCCCAGGTAGCTGGGATTACAAGCACCCACCACTGCACCCAGCTGCTTTTTTGAGACCAGGTCTTGTTATGTTGCCCAGGGTAGTCTCAAACCCGCAAACTCAAGCAATCCCTGGCCTCTTGCCTCCCAGCGCTTGGATTATAGGCACACGCCACCACGCCCCACTTAGGGTAGCCAGTTCCGTTGTATCTCTGCCTCCATCCCAACCTTGGATTCATTTACAGCAACCCCAGAAATGATCATTTAATAAACATGATTTTAATATAACGACTTAAAAACAAACCACAACTTTCTTGGCACACTGAGTGCCAATAATAATTACTTAATATACCAACAGCCATTATTAACTTGCCCCTATTCGCAGACAATTTTGACTTCGGTTTGTCTGAAACAGGACTCCAATACAATTTGTACATTGCAGCTGGTATGGCTGATACAGCACTTTCAGTGGACAGATTCTTCTGCACGTCTTTCAGATTTGCAATGCATTCCTTGAAGGAACTGGGTCACTTGTCCTTTAGAAACACTCCCTGAATTTGTTGGTTGCATGCCCATGGGTTCCAATAACATGTTTCTCTGATCCCTGCTTTCTCTAGATATCAGTAGTGTTCAGATTCGGGGTGATAAGTCTTATCAACACTCCTTTCAGAATGTCATCAATTTCCTGTTTATCTGCAACTGAAACCCACTGTCTTCATTTTTCATGATACTGTTTGATGATTTTTGCCTAGATCTGTTCATTTATTCAGAGTTGCCTTAATTTTTTTAGCTGATGGTTTTCCAAAGGTCCCTCCCTGCACCATTTATAAGATAATTCATCTCCCTCCAACCCCCCTGCCCCACACACACTTGTTTGAACTGTATCTTCACTATATCCCAACTTAGCAAGTTATTTAATTCTAGACTTTCAGGCCTATTCCAGTGACTTATCACAGCATTTTAATTATATCTTTATCATATGTTTAATACCTGACAGGGCTAACACCCTTTCCTACTGTTACTTTTGCAAATGTTTCCTGACTAGTCTTGGTAGTTAATGCTCCAAATCAACATTTTAAATTTTATCTATTCTCTCCTCTCTCTAAAAATACCTGCTAGTATTGGTACAGGGCTCACATTACATGAATACATTAATTTGATTTCTTTTTAGTTGTCTTCCTATCCAAGTTCATTGTGATTTCCCCCCCACTTAGTATTTACAACAACTTTATTTTATTATTTTGAGATTAGTTCTCGCTATTTTTGCCCATGGAACTGCAGGATCACATTGCCTGGGGTACCACGGACTCAACCAATCCCCAGCCTCAGCTTCCCAGGTAGCTGGGATTACAGGCGCGTGCCACCACACCCAGCTACATTTTGGGACTAGGTCTTGCTGTGTTGTCCCAGGTGGGACTCAAACCGCGGTCCCCAGACTCCACCACGACTCCATAAGCTTACAGGCACACGCCACCATGCCCAGCCTATTTACAACAACCTTAAAAGGAAAGGATTATTATTTTTTTCTAGATGTAAGAATTAGGGAACTTGCTCTGGATCACCCAAACCATTAAGTGGGAGTTGCCAGATGGCTCTGAATTTAATCTTCTGTCCCCCAAGCACCCAGGGAGTGAGCGAGGAGCCAGAGGAGCTCCTCTCTGCACCTTGCTGCTTAGTAGCTGTCTGCCTCCAAAGCCCTGTGCTTCCAGCTCCCATCAGCTATATCCCATCGCCTGTTTCACTGCCACGCTTGCCCTGGACAGGTCACCGGTAAAGCCTGCTGTGCGCCATTTGCAAACCAGAAAGATCATTGCAAACGAGACAAGGAAAACCTCTCTAACCGTCCCTAGAAAACTTGGGACTGATTTACTGCAATGACCTTCTGGGACCGCAGTGTCGCCGCTGGTTTCCCTGAATCAGAGAGAGTGACCACCTGCCTACACTCCCCTTTCCTCAATTACTCTTAGTCTTTCGAATGTTAATTGCCAAGGCCGGGCATGGTGACGCATGCCTGTAGGTGGCAGCTGAAGAAGTTGTGGCCGGGGCCAGGGATGGCAGTTCGAGTCCCACCAGGGGCAATGTAAGGAGACCTAGTTCCAAAAAAATTGAGCTGGGCATGGTAGCACGCGCCTGTAACCCCAGCTACCTGGGAAACTGAGGCTGGGAATTGCTTGAGACTGTGGTACCCCAGGCAGGGTGAGCCTGCGGTTCCACGGCAAAGGTAGTGAGACCTTGTCTACCAAAAAAAAAAAAAAAAAAAAGAATGTTAATTGTCTCTCATTGTTTGTCTTCTTTGACATTCAACAGGCCCTCACCCTGTGTCCCTATAAATACTCCTTTCTTTTGTTAATAAACTTGTCTCATGGTCCATACCTCCATCTGACCCCAGCTGCAACTGGGTAAATCTCTTCTCATGAATTCATTTCTCGTACCTTGCTTCTGGCAGCCAACAAAAGCCAGGCTTTTATTTATTTTATTTCATTCTCTTGGCGTTCCTACAAAATTGAACTCCCAAACATAAACACAAACCTAATCAGAGCTAATGAGGACTACTTCCAGCAGGGTAGTCAGTTTTATCTCTACTTCACCGCATCTCTTTAAAACTATAAACCCCTCCACATCTACTAGGGCTCCTGGACTTTATCCTCTACTCTTGCTATCACACTTGTCATATAAAGAAAACCCTTTAGAGCAACAAACATTCCCAAACTAGCTCAGATCACCTTCCAGATAAATGGGCCTTTTTCATCTCGCTAACCCAAAATGCAGATGTTCAGTGACAGTGTGTGCCTGCCTTGGTTGACTGAGTAGCTGCCAAAGTCAGGCTTTTAAATGAACAATGCAAATACAAGTGCTCCATGGGGCTGAGGGTCACATGGGGCTGGGAGCAGTTGGAGAACAATCTGGAGGAAGGAAAACTTAAGGTAGATTGTAGACACTCGGTAGAATTTAGATGGAAATGAATGGAAAGGACTAGAAAGCAAAACCAACAAGTAGAAGTAGGTCACCCAGCTGGGCCATCTACTAGGGAGCTAGTGATAGTGATGATGGGGGTTCCTGTAGGAGCTGAGAGATCAACAAAGTCTCCGCCCACGAACGGGTATCTTAATTCTTCTCCCTGGTTAATCTGCTGGCAGGTTTGGGAAATGGATGTAAACACAAGTTTATATCCCCACTGTGAGGGATGTTGCCATTGTATGGGACTCAGTACAGTGGCAAAGCCCTTGCAGAAGGGGTTGGCAGCTGCTTTTCCAGGCAGAGGGGAGAGCATACAGATTCTTAGCCTCCCGTAGCCTGGGATGGGACATACAAGTCAAGGAAACGGAAAAGCATTCCGTCAAGGTCCAGTGCTTCTAGGGGTCACTAGGCTCCTTGCCCAGGGGCGGAGAGGTCATTCACCCTTCTGGCCCTTGCTGGACAGAGAGAAACACTAGAGCTTGGGCCCCCAGATGCAGAGCAGATACCCCTTTGTCAAAGCTAAACAAAACTACTAAAGGTGGTAAGGACAGGCTGGGCACGGTGGCGTGTGCCTGTAAGCGTCAGTCTATGGAGCATGGCTGGGACTGGGGATCGCGTTTTGAGTCCTGCCGGGGGCAACACAGCAAGACCTAGTCCCAAAAAGATAGCTGGGTGTGGTGGCACGCGCCTGTAATCCTAGTCACCTGGGAAGCTGAGGCTGGGATCTCCTGAGTCCGTGGTACTCCAGGCAACGTGAGCCTGTGGTTCCCCAGGCAACAAAGTAAGACCAAGTCTCAAAAATAAAATAAAGAGAAACTGAGGGAGAGTGGGGGGAACTGACCAGGGGTTCAGAGGAGTCAGAGATATGAAACATCGTTAAGGCTTAGTCCTTCTAAATGTTGATTATGTCAGCTGAGTCAGTTAGGAGTCTATCCTCCCAAAAAGGCCTCATCCTTTTTGATGCCTCCATTTCAACCATTTCAGGAATGGTTTGCAGGCCCCTGAAAAAGATATTACTGAATTGTAGGAGGTACATACACATCTCAAAGGGAAAGAGGAAGGATTCATGATTGTCAGCCCTTTTCAGTAAATGCTCTGAGAGTGAGAGAGTGGTCAGGGGCCCATCATTATGTGTTGGTTAGAACAAACAGCAAATTCTTTTTTTTTTTTTTTTTTGAGACTAGGTCTTGCTATTTTCGCCTGTGGAACCGCAGGCTCCACGGGGTACCACAGACTCAAGCAATCCCCAGCTTCAGCTTCCCAGGTAGCTGGGATTACAGGTGTGCATCACCACACCCAGCTATTTACCCCTGGCGGGACTCGAACTGCAATCCCTGGCCCTGGCCACGGAATCCTAGGCTGCCGTTTACAGGCGTGCGCCACCATGCCCCGCCCAAACAGCAAATTCTTTTGGCAGCCTTGAGCTTCCTCAGGCAGGCACTTCAGAGAGGGCTGGGGTCATCCTTGGGGTGTGACCTTGAGCTGTTATAAACTGTTATTGTGTTTAAGTTCTTTTATTGTGGGTGAGGAGGCAGATAAAATCATTTGTGTTGAAACTGTAGTTTTGAGAGGCCAAGGCCTAGGGAGAAAGGGGGGCTCGAGGAGCCTGGCTAGAGTCTAGTCAAGCAGAGAATCTCATTACCTTGTAAGTGAAAGAGACACAACCTGAGGGTGATGGTCACCAGCTTCTCCTCCAAAGTCAGCAGCTCCAAAACAGCAGGGCAGGGTCAGGACAGGTTCCCCTGGGCAAGTATGAGAACCACTCAGTTATCTCAGTTACCACCTCTCTACCTCCCACTGCCCCAGTCTGTTTCACGTCATAGACCACTCAGGGGCAGGCAGACTCTACAGCAATGACCCTGTCCAAGGGAGGAGAGCCAAACCCTGACCTTCATAGGTAGCACCTTTGGTATATTTTTGCTTCCCCTACCCCCACAACAGAAAATCTGCCTGACTTTAGAAGGCTTAGAAGGGACATCAATGGCCAGGTGTGGTGGTGTGTACCTGTAACCCCAGTTATCTGGGAAGCTGAAGCTAGGGATCATAGGAGTCTGCGGGATCGGGATTACCCCGGGCAGCATAGCAAGACCTAGTCTCTAAAAAAATAAATAAATAAATAAAAGAAGGGACACCAAAGAATAATATAAGGTAAGGTAAGAACACCTACCTTTTCAGGGACGGGCACGGTGGCTCGTGCCTGTAAGCTTCAGCCTATGAAGTGGCTGGGGCTAGGGATCGTGGTTCGAGTCCCGCCTGGGGTCCGTAGTGAGACCTAGTGCCAAAAAAATAGCTGGGCGTGGTGGCGCGTGCCTGTAATCCCAGCTACCTGGGAAGCTGAGGCTGGGGATGGCTTGAGTCTGTGGTACCCCGGGCAACGAGAGCCTGCAGTTCCATGGCAAAAATAGCGAGATCTAGTCTCAAAACAAAACAAAACCAAAAAAAAAAAAAAGAACACCTACCTTTCCAACTTTGTCTATCTCTCAGCTCCTATAGGAAACCCCATCATTACTATCACCAGTTTCTTAGTAGATGGCCTGGCTGGGTGACCTATTTCCACCTGGAAATAGGTTTGCTTTACATCAGGTAACTCACATATTGTTTTCCCTTTACTGGATGAAATGATGTGTTTATTACAATTGAAAAGCTGTCCTAAGACTAGGCTGGGATCCTGCCTTCCATAGCCCACCTCTTCAGAGGTTCTTACAACTCCAAAGCCAGCTTGGGCTTCAAGGACAATGACTGAAATCCAGCCAACAAACACCAACAGAGCTGGGCACGGTGGCGCGTGCCTGTAAGCTACAGCCTATGGAGCATGGATGGGACTGGGGATCGTGGTTTGAGTTCCACCCTGGACAACACAGTGAGACCTAGTCCCCCCAAAAAAAATTACTTGGCATGGTGGTACACACCTGTAATTCTAGATACCTGGGAAGCTGAGGCTGGGGATTGCTTGAGTCTGGTACCACAGGCAACGTGAGCCTGCGGTTCCACAGGCAAAATAGTGAGACCTGGTCTCCAAAAAAAAACAAAAAACAAAAAACACACCAACAGTCATGGTTCTCAAAGTGGTTCTCCAGACCAGCAGCAGCATCTTCCCCTGGGAACTGACAAGAAATGCAAAGTCTCAGTCCCAGTCAAGAAATAGGGGACAGAGCTGGGTGTGCCTGTAATCCAAGCACTGGGAGGCAAGAGGCCTGGGATTGTTGAGTTCATGGGTTCAAGACTACCCAGGGGCAACATAGCAAGACCTGGTCTCAAAAAAACAAACAAACAAACAAAAAAAAAATAGGGGACAGGTGCCAGCAATCTGTGTTAATTTTTATTTTTTTACTATTTTTTAGAGACCAGGTCTCATTATGTTGCCCAGGGTAGTCTTGAACCTTTGAACTCAAGCGATCCCTGGCCTCTTGCCTCCCCAGCGTTTGGACTACAGGTGCGCGCCACCATGCTCAGCTTCAGTCTGCGTTTAAATAAGCACTTCAAGCACTCTCATTGCACACTTTAAACTGGTGAATCACTCACCTGCAGGGTTCCCTTTACCAGAGGGTGTGGAGCTTGGAGAGTGAACCATTGGCCAACTTGGAGTTTCCTATAGGATTTGAACTAGGTTTGGAAGCTGGGGAAAATGCTAAAAAAAAGCTGGAAAGACAGTCCCCATGTGTGCAATTTACCCTACACAGTGGGTTGCTAACAGAAAGTAAGACTGAAATGAGAAGGTGCCCTCGTGGGCGAGCACCCTAGGAAACTCACCATTGACAGAAAGACTCAGTGATGGTCTATTAGATAATCCAGTGAGGATTTCAACCTGAGAAGCAGTCTGCCAGATTGCAGAACAGTTTCAACCACCCCAGTTCAAGTTTGGTATAGATATAGTGAGCCATTGATGTTAAAAAAAAAAAAAAAAAAGAGGAAGGGTGTTGGTTGTCATCTAAAGACATAGATCTTTTGATTTCCTAAATCACTTCGACCTAAAGGAACATCGACGTTATCTAGGTGTCAGGGGGGCACATGCTGGTGTTGAATCATTTCTTAGATTTCTAAGGCATACACCACAGTGGAGCTGCAAATGCTAGGGTCCTGGGGTTACAAACCTTCACCTGGCTCCTGGGTCCCTAGGATGGAGGGAAAGGCTGGTTTACCTACAAGCAGCAGATTCCAGCATAGGCTACAGGGTGGAGCCTGTTCTGTTTTCAAGTCTATGAAGACGGTTTCCCTCTCCTGCCGGCTAAACCAGGAAGGGTTGGGGTGGGGTTGGGGTGCCCAGAATATTTTACTGTATGTTCCTATCACAGCCAACCAGTTCCCCGCCCCCTTTTCCAGGTGGGGAAAACCCCACATCCACACACCTCCTGGTGCTCTTTCTCCTCCAGGCCAGGGCGCAGCTGCCCCCCCCCCCCCCCCGCGGCTCCAGTTTGCTTGCAGAGTCCGGGCATGAAGCCAATCAGACCTCAGGTTATGATTCTGTGCAAGCATCCAGGAGGAATGGTACCCAGGGCGGGGTTCGCGGGCGGGAGACTGCTCCAGCGAGGCTCGGCTGCAGCTGGCCCCAGCCCGGGTCTGAGAGGCATCCTGGGCTAGTTCGCCCCTGCCTGGGGATCTGGGTGTTCAACTTGAGTCCGCGGCACCTCAGAAAACACATCCACTGTCCCAGCTGCCGCCAGCCCGGCCTTCTGGGAATGGAGACTTCCCATCCTCCCAAACCCCCTCCTGTGTCGTAAACCCCCCCAGCCCAGTGGAACTACAATGCCCACAAACTCTTGCGCACAGCGCGCTGTCTTCTGGGAGTTGTGGTCCTGGATGCGG